>CM076738.1:11942614-12027774 GCA_038501795.1 Pseudopleuronectes americanus | reverse complement strand
TATATTTTCATTTGCACCTAAAGGGATCCACTATGTCTCAGTACTACACTATAGTCGTCAACCTACAACCTTTCTGATGAGGCCAACTGGAGAGCTGTTTGCTTCTCTAAATTTCACTGCGTGTGTCTCAAACAATAAAGGTTAAACTGTGAGTAAAGGCCTCTGTATGCTCCTCCGAGTCCGTCAAGGACGGACTGACGGACGGATCGGACGGACACTTTTTGATTTATAGTCGGCGTTTCTCTGTCCGTGTCCGTCCGTTTTTGAAAAAACGGAGAAGCATACATAGGCCTTTAGACCTACATTACACTCAACCAGTTATTGTGTATACTATGAACTATAATCCTGGCCGAGCCCTTGTTTGGTGTAATGAATGAATGTGATCAAGTCTTGTGTGTTAGCTTATGCTACATGTTACGTTGTTCCACAATACACCTGTTTTTCCCGTGTCACAATTTGGAACCAGAAAATGGTGATTGTATAGTGAACCACTGTTCAAATCAATACAAAAGGATAATGCATGATAATCTAATGCATTGAGACCTTGACCAGTGTTCTCACGGTCCCACCTCCTGAGCCAGTGCCTCACAGCTGTGGTGACCTTTTAAGCCGTTTATGCCTGTGCATAGATATTGGCATTAACATCCTCCTGCCTAAATTAAAGGGGACTGCTAAACCCACACCAGTGCTTAGTGAACTGTGCACCTCAGAGGTGAATTATATAATGCTGGATTACCCTTACCTTAATTTATCTGTGCCAGCTTTGTACCTGGAGACTCTGGCCATCAACAAGGGCAGCGAGACGGCATCCAACCAGCGCTTCTCATACTTTGGTTCATTAGCAGAGGGCGAAGGAGGTGATGGAGCCTGTGTGGAATACATGAACAATGTGATGAGCTTCCTGCGATTTAAGATCATTTACACCGCGTTCCACATTATTATGCAAATTGGATTTAATGGGTCATAAACATTCATTTTTTAGTTTTTGAATTAAACTCATGGATGGTATTGTGTCTCAGGGCTATTTGGATGATTGAAATCAATCTCAGACACCTGTGATAATTAGTTTGCCAGGTGAGCCCAATCAAAGGAAAATTTCTTAAGAAGGATGTTCCACATTATTAAGCAAGCTACATGTTTCAGTCAAAATGGGGAAGAAAAAGGATCTCTCTGCTGCTGAAAAGCAGCTAATAGTGCAATACCTTGGTCAAGGTATCACAATATTGGATATTTCCAAAAGAATTGCTAATGATCATCGGACGGTGAAGAAATTTGTCACTGATTCACAGCACAAGCGGGTTCGTTCAGACAAAGGCAAAATAAGGACGATTTCTGCCAAACAAATCGTAGGGTTAAGAGAGCAGCCACTAAAATGCCATTGAATAGAAGCAAACAGGTGTTTGAAGCAGCTGGGGCCTCTGGAGTCTTGCGAACTTCAAGATGTAGGATGCTCAAGAGGTTTGCAAGTTTCCTTAAACCTGTTATTTGGCCACCCCTAAACCAAGCTCACAAGCAAAAAAGTTTGCAGTGGGCTCAGGACTACATGAAGACTAACTTCCAAACTGTTTTGTTTACGGATGAGTGCCATGCAACCCTTGATAGTCCTGATGAATGGAGTAGAGGATGGTTGGTGAATAGCCACCATGTCCCAACAAGGCTGAGACATCAACAAGGAGGTGGCGGAGACATATTTTGGGCCGGAATCATGGGGGGAGAGTTGGTAGGCCCCTTCAGGGTCCCTGACGGTGTGAAAATGACCACGGCAAAGTATGCAGAGTTTCTGACTGACCACTTTCTTCCGTGGTACAAAAAGAAGAACCGTGCCTTCCGAAGCAAAATCATATTCATGCATGAGAATGCACCATCTCATGCTGCAAAGAATACCTCTGGGGCATTGGCTGCTATGGGCATAAAAGGAGAGAAACTCATGGTGTGGCCCCCATCTTCCCCTGACCTTAACCCTATTGAGAACTTTTGGAGCATCATCAAGCAAAATATCTATGTGGGTGGAAGGCAGTTCACATCCAAGCAGGTGCTCTGGGAGGCTATTATGGCATCCTGCAAAGATATTAAAGCAGAAACTATCAAAGAACTCACAAGTTCAATGGATGCAAGAATTGTGAAGGTGATATCAAAGAAGGGGTCCTATGTTAACATGTAACTTGACCTGTTAAGATGTTTTTGATTAAAACTTTTTTTGATTTCAGTAAATATGACCTCTTAATGCTGCAAATTCAACAAATGACAATTTTTTGTTCTTTAAAACCTATAAAATATCTTGAAATTCTGAAACTCAGAAACTTAACTAAAGAGTTTTTTATTTTTGAAAAAAATACTGTTATCACTGCGAGGTTTGTTCAATAAAATTTGAATTATACTCTAACAGTTGATGACTTGAAAATTATACTGACTGGCTGTGCATTATTATTTAGGAAAATCTGAGCAAAGTGTAATTTGCATAATAATGTGGAACGCGGTGTAGAGACTTCTTCACTTCAGTTCCACAGTTCCTATTAGTAAAGAACAGATTCATATCTCTTCGTCCAGGAGGCCTGAGGGCTTCACATGACTGTAAAAAAAAATATATAGATTCATGGCGGACTCCTTTTTAAAGCGAGGACATCCTTTACAAAGCAGAATCTGTTTTCAAGGAAACTAAAATGGCAAGATTGCTTTAATAGTGTTGCAAATGTTTAATTCATTTTCACATGCTTTAATTTCCCTCGCCAAATGTTTTTTTCTGCAAAGTGAAATTTTACCACAGTTCTTCCTTTGAGGATTTGAGAGAACAGCCTAAGCAGCCTGCAGTCTGGCAACAAAACCGCAGCAGCTAATAACCTGTTTAAAACTGTAAAATGTGTTGATGTGGAAATCAGCTGTTTGAAGGGGAGGACTTGTGTGGTGCCAGTGACCAACTTCAAACAAACACTTGCCAGACACGAACACATAAAGAGAGAGAGAGAGAGAAAGAGAGAGAGAGAGAGAGAGAGAGAGAGAGAGAGAGAGAGAGAGAGAGTTTTGACTTTTAAGTTAACGTTTATTTAAATCATTTCATGAAGTAAACGTAATAAATAACATTTCAATCAGATCATATTTTACACTACATGTCACACACCCACACGAAATTTAAAAATGAAGGATCAGTGATCCGTCCTCCTCTGTGGAACATAAAACCTGTCTGATCCCCCACTGGGATGTAAAAAGCTTCCAGGTTACTGGTCAGGCTGTAGAAGGCGTGTTCTATTTTAAGGTGAGTTGCTACCAAGCCTTTAAAACACTTCACCACATCTGTCCAGCCTACCCCCAACATCTGGTTCTTCCTGCTCTTCCAGGTGGCCAGTTTGGCAATACCATTCAGGAAGTTAACCAGGACGAGTGTTTCTCTGTTTCTTTTCTTGTATTTAGGCCCAAAAACAAACAAAGGGAGAGAAAAATTCTCCCCCAGAGCCTCCACCCACTGCTGTAGCTGTTTAAATAAACCCTCTAATCGAGGACAAGTCACCACTAGGTGCTCCAGAGTCTCCCTGTCACCACAGAAATCACATTCCTCCCCAGCGCTCGGGTCCAGGTGAGCTCTGTGTCTGTTCGTAGCTAAAGCTCCATGTGTAATCCTCCACTGGAGGTCACCCACCCGTTTTTCAACAGGAGGTTTATACAGGACCCTCCACCTGCCTTCAGGGGTGTAAACCTGCAGCAAATTCCTCAGTCCACCTCATCTCCTTGACTCCAGCCAGAGAGCGAAGGTTCAGCACCTTCACACAGCTGACATACAGCTGCTTCTTCCCAGAAGAGCTGAAACTACCCAAGCATCGGTGATCTGAAGGAAAGAAGCAGTCCACTCTCCTCTCGCCACCCGTCAGCAGCAGGGCTGACGATCAGAGAGGGTAAACAAGTACTCACAGTCATCATCCCATCGGTCAGCTAGAGTACGGTTTTCAGCAAACGCTCTCAGTGGCACAGACAGGGACTGCATCACTTCCTCCACAATCCTCTCCAGCACTCTGGAGGACCTGATGTTGGTGACGTCGCAGAGAGTTTCCATGGATGCCTTTGGTGAGGTGGCCCAGTTTGACGATGCCTGCCTCAATAAACTTATTCCTTAGTGTTGGAGAGGAAAAAGTGTCAGTTTTCAGGAAATTGTTGTAGAACAGCGGCTCCTCAAACAACCATATCCCCGGTCTGGGGTCAGGAGTCCGCTTGACCTCCAGCGTCTGCCATGCGTTCAACACCGAGCTGTAGAATGGAGTCAGCCCGGTCAGGTCAGCTTCAGTTGTTGATAACATAAATAAATGTTTGTCCAGCCCTAATCGGCCAGCTTGCCTGAGCAGCAGACGAGCAGGAGCCAACCAGCAGAGACCAGAGCCGTAAAGTACCGTCTGCAGTCTGAAGGCCGCAGTTCTGGATATAATGTCGATGAGACCCTGACCTCCCTCTGCCACAGGGAGATACAGGGCCGCTGCCCTCAGCCAGTGCTGTCCAGACCAGAAGAAATCCACAAGGCGGCGCTGCACATCCTTAAGCAGACCTAGAGGTGGCACCAACACAATAAGTCTGTGCCAAAGAGACGAGGCGACCAAGTTATTCACTATCAGAACTCTCCCCCTGTAGGACAGATAAGGTAGCAACCATTTCCATTTAGACAACTTTGCTTCCACCTTTTCCAGCACCCCCTCCCAGTTCTGCTTTTGGAAGCCCTCACTTCCTAGATGGACCCCCAGAATCTTTAGTCCATTCTTTCCCCACTGCAGATTTACAGGAAGATCAGGCTCAGTCCCCGGGATCCACTGCCCCATTAAAAAACCCTCACTTTTCTCCCAGTTGACTCTGGCTGATGAGGCTCTGCCATAGCAGACCAGACTTTCCTGTAGTTGCTGGACATCATGCTGGTCATGGATAAAGACATTTACGTCATCGGCATATGCCGAGACGACCACAGGAGGATTGTGCGCCAGCCCCGGCAGAGAGAGACCCCTCAGCCTGCTCCTCAACCTGCACAGAAGTGGCTCTATGGTGATGCTGTAGAGTAGTCCTGAGATGGGGCAGCCCTGCCTGATGCCTCTAGTGACGGGAACAGGACAGCTCAGCCCTCCCCCCACCTTCACGACGCAACTGGCCTCACTGTACAGGAGTTTGATCCAGGTAAGGAAGCCCCCCCGCACACCAAAGGCCTGCAAAGTTGAAAATAAAAACTCATGATCCACACGGTCAAATGCCTTCTCCTGATCAATTGATAAAATACCCACCTTAACATTATATAATTTACACACATCACACACATCTCTTATTAAAAACAGATTGTCCAGCGTAGATCTGTCAGGCACACAGTAACACTGATCCGGGTTGATCAGCTGTTCGATGTATTTCTTCAGCCTGTTGGATAAAACCTTGGAGAGTATTTTGTAGTCTGTGCATAAAAGGGCGACTGGCCTCCAGTTCTTTAAAAGGCTAAGATCTCCCTTCTTAGGCAGCAAAGAGAGAACTACCCGTCTACAGGATGTAGGAAGTGTCCCTTTATTAAAACACTCTTTAAAAATGCATAAAATGTCAGGTCCCAAAATACCCCAGAAATGTTTTAAAAACTCAGCAGGTAGTCCATCCACTCCAGGGGCCTTTCCGGACGCCATCTGCGCCACGGCCGTAGTCAGCTCCTCTAGGGTGATGTCAGTGTTGAGTGTGTCCTGTTCTTCTGGAGTCAGCTGAGGAAGTCCTTGAAGCAGCTCTGCAGTGGCGTCGGCATCACATGGTTCTGCCCTGAACAGCTTCGAGTAGAATGCTACGGCGTGTTTTCTCATCTGAGCCGGTTCTCTCGTCACTTCTCCGTCCGGGAGCCGCAGAGACACCATCACTTTCCTCCGAGCCACCGACCTCTCTAAGTTAAAAAAGAAGGTGGTCGGAGCGTCCATATCGTGTAATTTGGTGAAACGGGCTCTGACCAAGGCTCCTTTGGCTCTCTCATGTAAAAAAGAGACTGAACACCCTTATTTGAGCTTTTCCCACTTCCCACCACTGTGTCAGTGTTTTGGGCTTTTTTCCCCAAAAAGCCCAAAACAGTTAAAAATGTTCACAAAAAGTAAAATCATGCAATAATTTAACGTTAAAATGCCAAAATGACTTTGGTTTTACTGTTGATGATAAAATAAACTCCATTAAAACTAAATGGTGGTCAGTAAAACCAACAGGGAGGATCTGACAGTTAAAAACCTGATTAGTAAAAGCGGCAGAAAGATAAAACCTATCTAACCTGGCTGCACTCATCCTTCCATCTAATATTTTCACCCAGGTGTACTGCCGGGCTGAAGGATGTTTTATCCTCCACACATCCACCAGATCCGCTTTCCTATCTAGCTTAAAATCTGTGCAGCAGTTCCAGTCTCCACCCAACACAATACATTCATCCCGATCAAAACTGCTAAGTGTTTCATTTAAAATTTTAAAAACTCTTTCTCTCTCAGAGCCTTGATTTGGGGCATAAATATTAATAAAACTGAATTTAAAATCTTGTACTTCAGCTTTTACAACAAGGATTCTGCCTTTAATTATTTCTGTGTGTGAAATGATCCTTATATTAGCAACTCCTGCACTTATATTTGTTCCATGGCTGAGGACATGTTGCCCACCCCACCATAAGCCCCAGTCAATCTTATTGGTAGTGTCCGTATGTGTTTCCTGTAGAAACACTACATCCAGTCTCTTCTGTTTTATTAGTTCTGATAGGACAGCTCTTTTCTTAGGGTCTCTGGCCCCGTTCATGTTTAATGATGCTATTTTTAAATCCTGCATGGGAAAGATTAAGAGAGTCAACAGCAAACAACAACAGTGAAACACCACGTGATTTAAGAACATTTATTTCGACACTTTCAACTTTTTGGACATTTTTGTGTTCGATACCTTTAATCCTTTTCTTACCCCGGTGACTAATTTCTTTAGACGGTAACGCTTCTTTTCATCTAATAAATTCAGACCAACCACCTTCTGTAGTGTGGTTACCGTCTGAATAAATTTCCCAATATCTGGGAAAAAGTCCTTCACATTAACTGTTTTCCCAAACGTATCATCCAGGAAACCATCTATCTCCTCCAGAGAGTAAAAGTCATTGCTCTGTGAAGCGCTTCCTAAAAGTGACCCGCTTTCACAGTCCGAGTCCAAGTCCATGCCCACATCCAGGTCATCACCTTGACCACCATGCCCGACTATAGAGTCACCGGCCCCCGTGCCGCTACCGACACCATCCCCGACCATAGAGCAACCGGCCACCTGGCCGCTAACCCCCGCATCTCCGACTATAGGTCCACCGGGAACTGGGCCTCTAACCCCCGCACACCCGACCCCCAGCACCTACAGCCGGCCCGGAGCCGCCTGCCTCGCTGCGCTCCGGAGGAACAGCCTCCTCTCCCCCGCCAGCCGCAGTAGCCCCAGCGGGCCCTGCTGCGTGCTGTCTGCGGGGACACGAGATCCGCTTGTGACCCACCTCCCCACAATCAAAACATTTGCTGCTCCCTGAGCTCGCATAAACCATATAGAACCCGTCCTCGTGCTTGACCCTGAATGACACATCCAGAGTCTGTGAGGTGGAGCTGAGGAACATAAACACCTGTCTCCTCAGTGACTGTACGTGCTTCAACTTGTGATCCTTACACCCCAGAGTCACCGGCCTGAACCCGCTCGCCATTTTCCCGAAGCGCTTCAGTTCTTGCTCCAGCGCCTGGTTGGAGATAAACGGGGGGACACCGGACACCGTGACCCGGGTGGAAGGCACCGCCAGCGGGGACACCTGAACGAGCTGATCCTGGATCACCAGGCCGCTCTCCACGAGCTGCGCCACCCACTTCAGCTCCTTCATGAACACCACCACCGCCTTGTTCATCCGTGATGCGTAGGAGATGTTCCCGCACCCCACCTGCTCTCCTACCGCCAACAACACCTGCTCCACCGAGACGTCCTGCTCCGGGACCAGCCTCACTCCGTGTCTAAGAGACAAGGACAGCGGCCCAAAGGACGCCATCCCGCCGCGGACACACGGCTCACTCACCGCCAAACAGTCACAAACACACTAACAATACAATAACTAACAACTACACAATCATACAACACAAAGTTTTTGAATATAACTACCGCAGTTTACGAAAAATCCGACACGCTCTCACAAGCTCACCACCACTCCACCAACAAACTCCCAGAATGCACTGAGAGAGAGAGAGAGAGAGAGAGAGAGAGAAACAGCAGCTCTGATGTAAACATGGACAACAGGATGTGAATGTCATCAGACCAAATGTCGGGACAACTATTTCTGTCAGCTGCGATTCTGTGTGTGTGTGTGTGTCTGTGTGGGCCATATGGTATCATGGGAATAAAAGGAGAAAGCCACCCACACACACACACACACACAGACACACACACACACACTTGAACTCTCTCTCACACATCGATGACAGAACTGGACTCTTCAGATTGATCCCAAATTAGAAACCGTTTTTCTTTTTTTTCCAAACAGACGGAGAGGAGCTTGGCAGAGGAGAGGAACACTTGAAGAGAGAGAGAGAGAGAAAGAAAGAGAGAGAGAGAGAACGTGAGAGAACGTGAGAAAGAAAAGAGGGATGGAGGATGAAGGAATTAAAATAACTGTAAACAGTGAGATGGAACTGGACCCGCGGGGCCTCGGTGTGTGTGTGCATGTTGTCGTAGCTGCACGGCCTCGGACTCCTCGTCGACCTTTACAGAGAGAGCAGCTGCTCGTCTCTGACGGTTTTAACTTTGGGTTTCGTTCTCTGCACAGCGCTCAGAAAGCAGATGGAGGGACCGAGGGACGCCGGCGGAGACGTCCTCCTCTCTGGACGAGCCGGCGGCCGGGAGACGGAACCAGGTTCAACCTGAACCGAGAGAAACGCGTTTAAAAGAAAATTTGGCAAATGTTTATTTTCTGCTCTCTTTCATCCAAATAAAGCTTTTTTGCTTCAGGTTGGGAAAGAAAGGCAGAAGTAAGCCGAGGGTTTGGCTGAGCTGAGTTCTTTCAACGTCCACGCCAACAGAAAACACTTTGAACGCGGTTGAAAGGACGAGTGTTCACAGGAAGTAAGAGCCGCTCGACTTTGGACCAGGAAATTAAACTCCACACGACTTGCATCCTGTGTTTTAGAGATGATCTCGACGAGCGGAAGATTTCAAGAGAGAAATTAATTTAGACACATTTTAAAAACTCTCCAGACGCTAAAGATCACAGGGAAATGATCATTATCATCCAGAATAGACTGAACGTGAATGTGATTGATATTACAATTTATTTATTAATAGTTATTATAATAAAACTTGTAGATAAAGGAATAAATTGTAAGTCTCAACTAATAATGATTGATTAATATTGATATTCTAAATGTGATTAAAAACACTTGTCACAAGATGAAGTGTTATAATTGGATGTTTGGTCAAATTTTATATAATTTAAAAGGTTTAATTTACAGTCACATAAAAGACAAAAGCAGCAAATCTTCATTTAGTTAATAACTGATTATGGGAATATGCATCTCCTCATTTATCGTCCATATAAACTATTTAAACATTTACTAGAAACCGGTTCCTCAAACAGAAACGAACATTAGGAAGTTTAATAACACAAACAAACGTCTGTGTCTTCTGATGTAAATCGGAGTAAAGAGGAGAAAGGATGGAGAGAAGGAGGGATGAGAGATAAAGGGAGGTGTGATGTGTCTGCTTCACTATCATTACACAGCCTAAACGTGCAAAGGTCAGCTGTTATTAATGGCAGGCCCTGCGGCGGCAGTAACAGTGTGTGTATGCAAATGTGTGTGTGTGTGTGTGTGTGTGACAGACAGAGAGCGAGTGTGAAGCCTGCATGTCACACCTTTCTGCTCTAAATGCCACGCAGCCATTTGTGTCGCTGCGCTGTCGTCTCCACCCGGCTCGGAGCTCAGGGTGCGTTGGGAAATCTGACCCGTCGCTCCCTGAGCCGCTCGACTCCACCGACGTGTTAGTGTGTGTGTGTGTGTGTGTGTGGTGAGCTGGAGTCTGCTCCGGAGGGAAGTGAGCGGAGAAGAGATACGAGACATAGATAAACGATTATCAAAACTACAGGAAACACGTCTCTGTTTGTTTGTTTGAGTTCAAAGTTATAATATTTTGTATCATTAATGGTCAACAAGGCTATAAATACATGTTAACATTATGTCACAGAGGTCATTTGTTCCGCTATGGGAAGGTGGGACGGTTGGACGCTGGGACGGTGGACAGTGGGACGGTGGGACGGTGGGACATTGGGATGGTTGGACCCTGGGACACTGGGAAGGTGGGGCGGTGGGACGGAAGGACACGTGTCTTCAGCTCCGCTTCACATGTGAACAAACACAAACTCAGAGCCACAAAATGTCACCTCGTCCCGGTCTTTGCTTCCCCCCCTAAAGGACAATAAATGCGGCTTAATGCAGAACGAATGTGGTGAAGATGCGTGAAGTGCTGCTGCTGCTGCTCGGCTCCACCTGATGTATTTTGGGCCGCGGCCGTGTCCCAGTTGTGTGCGGCTGCTCTGCGTTGTGAGGCAGGTGAAGGGTGTCTGGTGACAAAATGCCCGGTGTGTAGCCTATTTTCCGGGTTTTGACCTTCTCTGAACACACCGCTGTGAGGAGAACGAAGATGAATGTGAGCGCTGAGGCCGTCCGCTCCGAGGGAAAAGGAATTATTAAGTGTTTGTGTCGGTTTCTCTTTTTCCTCTGCCTTCCTCGTACCTTTGCATCTCTTCCTCCTCCTCCTCCTCCTCCTCCTCTTCGTCTCTTGCCTGCAGAGTAATGGAGCATTGGAGGTCGACTCCAGGTTCACAGGGAGGCTTAGGACAAACAGCAGAGAGGCCGGTCTGTCGTTTAACCTCAGAGACATAGAAACACAACAAACCACCACAAGGTAAATAAAGGGAAATGGATTACGCTCAACGTGGGACAATTTTAGATTTGAGCCTCTGCTCCAGCTCCAGAGATGAAGGAGTTGGTCCCACTGGATCCTGAAGGGTGAAGAACATCAGAGGTGATCTCCTCAACCTCCTTCAAACATCTCGTTCTTCTTCATCTCTCGATTTCCCTACTCTCGTAATTTCCATCTCACACAGAAAACACACACACCCACCCACACACACACACACACGGTATGTGCTCAGTCAGATTATCACTTGGTCCTTATAAGGATGGTATGAAGTGTATATGAAGGCACTGGAAGGTCTCCATACGTAACCCCTGGAGAGTGTGTGTGTGTGTGTGTGAGCGCGTGTGTGTGTGTGTCCGCATTTGTTCTCTGTACATTCCATTTCCAGCGTCCAGTGTCCAAATAAACTGCCAACCAAGGAATAGCTGATAAAGAGTGTGTGTGTGAGAGTGTGTGAGTGTGTGTGTGTGTGTGTGTGTGTGTGTGTGTGTGTGACAATATTTGTCCTCTGTTATTGGAGCTCTGAGGCCACAAAGACTTCTATAAACACCCAGCTGTGAATTATTCAACAAATAAACACCTCACTCACACACAGAAACACACACACACACACACACAAGCAACATGAACACATGCGCCCCATAAACAAAAGCACAACTAAACAGGCAACATGATCGCACAAGGACACACACACACACACTTGTTAAGGTGTATCTAGTGTCTCAGTCCAACCATGAAACACACACACATGAAAGTGTGGATTTGATTGTTGAGGAGAAAAGGCTGATGGGTCGAATTCACTCTTCACTTTGGAAACAAACACACACACACTTGTGCACACACACACACACCATTTCATTTTGTCTCAGCTTAAGTGGATTTGTGTCAGCTCAGTACAAGGAGAAACATTAACTGTAACTTCAGTGGTGTGCTGACACCTACAGGTTGATTGAGGTATTAAACTGTTCACACTGTCAGGCTCGAGGAGAAGGAGGCGAATATTAACAGACAATTTCATCAGTTCAATAAAACTCCAAACAATCCTATCCGTACACACTCATAAGTTTAAACTGATTAGAATCCAGAGAACTTCAATGAATCAATTATCAAAGTCTCTCAGTTGTCAACAAGTTGTCAACAAATCAGTTTACATCTTTAAATCATCATAGAATCAATATTCTCTTCATCATCAAATCAACACAAATCATCAGACACACAAACTCATCACAACAAATCGAAAGCAGAGCTCAACTGGTGATGTTTACCTTCGATGACGACAGGAAGCTGATGGGTCCTGAGAAGTTAATAAAAGTCAATTTCCGGTCCATTAGAAACACGTGTTCTTCTTCCTGAGCTTGGTCGGTCCACGTGCGTCCGCCTCCTCCAATCAGAAGCGCGGGAGCAGGTGTGTTCTCCCGACGCCATCTTGCCTCAGACTTTGTAAAAGTGTCAAAGCCAAATAAAGTTAAACCTGTGAAACATTTTGAGCTAACGTTACTTAGCATCACGCTAAAGGTGAGCGCAGTGAGGAATCATGGGTAGAGGAAGTGTTCACATGTAAGCCACGCCCCCTGTTTGCAGGTACCACGCCCATTATCGTGTCATTCTGGAGATATTTTTCATATTGACAGAAATTCAGGGGAAAATTTCTTCTGATTTAGGAAAAGCGATTTTTTAAATTCTAATCACAGTTTATCTAAAATATAATGAACCAGTGATGTTTGAAACATGGACCAGAAAATAAACAGTGAGGGCGCTGCAGTACCTTCTAGTGGCTGGAGGCTGTAACTGCAAGACAAAAACATTTCATCTAACAAATTGATTTTCTTTTTAAAGTTTTCCTCTGTTGTGATAAAGATTATTGGTTGTGGACTGTCATCTATGTTTTGATTTGACAACAACACAACAATGATATTGTCAAGGGTTTTTTAAACGTCTCTGATTGTCTTAAAGATAAATTGTCGGTTACTGGAATGAGACAAACTGGGATTGTATTTTAAAGTGTGTTTATTTCACGTTGAACAACTGAAATTAGTTATTTATATTCGTTTTTTCTTTCTCTTTTATGAAAGGGACTCAAACTTAGTTAATGGTAAATTCAGAACGATGTCTCCCTCCTGTGGTCAAACGTGAACATTGCACCCTTGCAGTTATTTGACTGCTTATAATTAGAACAAAACTTGATCATGTTGCAGTTTTTAGAAGATTTTCACTGTTAATACAGAACTCGTATGATGTGTTTTTTCAAATCTGTGTTTATTGATCCTCTGATGTGAAGCAGCTCCAACAAAACACATCCAGCATCTTACTTCAGAATAAAAATCGATAGAAACACACACACACACACGCCTTAAATAGCAGCTTTTCAACATCAAGCAAACACACAAAACAATACATGGGAAATTACAGCAACACAAATCAATGACATTTAAAAAATGAGCTGAACTGAAGCCTCAATGTCTTAATTCTGCCAGGAAATTAAATACAAAATAAATCATGAAACATTGTTTTCATGAGCAGATGATAAAGGTTTGTTAAATATCATCAGGAGAAGCCTCGTCTATTTGAGTTTCATTAAATATCTTATTATCATGATGGTACCACAGAGCTGGAAATATACATTACATTTTCAAAACAAATCCAAAAAAGAAAAAATCTCAGTTTTCGGTTGGAATGGAATTTTACAGCAGATGAGACAAAAGATGCAAAAAAGCAACAAACACATAAATTCACATTATTCATTAAAAGACATTAAGCATAAAAAAAACATCTACATTCAACTGAGAGAAGAAAAGTAAAGAAAGATCATCGCAGGAACTTTCACATAGTCAGAAAAAAAGGCAGTTTAACAGTATTTTGTTTCACAGTAAATGAACCTTTACTGCTTTGCGGTTTGCTTTGATGATTTTTATATAATTTATCAATATTTTCACTTGATAAAATGTCAATAAATGGAGAGAAATGTTTATTATTATTCTGCTGAGGTTTGTTATTTCCCTTCTTCATATAAAACAGAGAAACTCTTCACACTCCAGAGGCTGTGATCAGGTTTCTTTTGCCTGATTAATGATTTAAAACAAACCAAATTGTTGATTCATTTTCATTTGATCAACTGATTGAACAGATGATTTATCCTACAGGTAGTTTGATCTGTATTCACGAGTTGAGATACAGATGAATCGGAATTTCCTGTTGCAGAGAGGTAAAAATGTCATGAAACTGAACAATAAAGATTGTGTTATTTGAATGAAACGAATGTAACAGTGCAACATGTGTCAGCCTCAGGTGGAGAAGCTTCAGAAGCGTCAGACGTCTTTTTACTGAGAGTTTCACTTTAAGAGATTTGATCCAGAGAGCAGGGCTCACAGCTCCGTCTTCTTCCCAGACAGAAGCACCTGAGGCTGGATCTCCTCGTCCGACGACGCCCCTCCGTCCGTCTTCTCCACCGGAGCTTTGCTCTTTTTCTTCTTCTTCACTTTCTTCTCCTTCTTCTTCTTGGACACCTTCTCTCCCTCCGAGCTGCCGTCTCCTCCCTCAGATCCGGCCTTCCCCTTCTTCTTCTTTTTCTTCTTCTTCTTGTCCTCGGCGATGGCGGCCTGGTCACCCTTCTTCTTCGCCGTCCAGTCCTCGCCAAGACAAGCTGGAGGAGAAAAGTGAAGGGGAACAATGAATGAAGGAATAATGACGACAACCTCTTGTTCCACGTCACAAACAACCACAACAACACACCTCAAAACATCACATGACCACTCACGTACACTGGAGATGTGACATAAACAGGAAGTGATATAATAAAATATGTGTGTGTGTGTGTGTGTGTGTGTGTGTGTGTGTGTGTGTGTGTGTGTGTGTGTTACCTGTGTCTTGTCCTTTCAGAGCATGTTTCTCACACAGGTACGTGGTCAGATCTTCCTCTTGACTTCCTTTGTACCAGTCTTCAATCACGTCCTCATATCGCTCCACCAGCACGTCACACTGAGAGTAAGAGAGAGATCATAAACAGGAACGAGATCATTTTCATATAGAAATCTAATTATTTCAGCAGCGGTGTTTTGGTCGTTTCTGTTCTCACACCTGCTTCTTGAGGTCGGCCACTTCCGCCGAGGTCTCGTTCCACAGCTCGAAGGGAATATCCATCACCACGTTCACGCCTTTGTTCACCAAACCGTGAAGCGTGGAGAAGGTCTCCGACATGCCCTGCACACACACACACACACACACACACACACACACACACACACACACACATACACACAAACATGTAATGAAACCTTACACAGACTTACATCACAGTATTAAATCACATCACACAGATTCCATCTCTGTTAAAAAATAACTTCAAACCGCAGCTCAACACAACCTGAAGAATCCACACAACAGTCCGACGCACACACCCACACACTGACCTTGGCAAAGCGGTTGCTGCCGGTTCGCTCCTTGTGCAGATTGTATCCCAGCAGCCTCTGACACACATTCTCTATGACCTCGATGAATCGCAGGTCGCTGCACAGACACACACACGGAGAGAGAAACTCAAACTTCAGACTCATGGATTATTCAGGTGTGTTAGTCCTGAAACTTCTGTTTTCACAACTTCTCTGTTCTAGAGGAACTGAACCTGACATCTGTGTGTTGTTGTGTGTGTGTGTGTGTGTGTGTGTGTGTGTGTGTCTCTGTGTGTGTGTGTGTCCTAACACAGGCAGCATGGCCTTAGGTTTCATTTCTGTGTAACGACTAAACTAAATCATGTTCTCTCAAATTGTCTTTTTTATTATTCTGCGATAGTTTGTATAAAATCACCATAAACTGGAAAATGGAGACACTTCACAAACGATGACAACGACACACACAGACAGACACACACTTACGACTTGACGTATTTGATAGGTGGCGCCCCCTTGCTGTCGATGAAGCGATAGTTCCTGCCGATCACTTCTTTTGTCTTCCCCGTCTCATCGAATGCCGACTTCATCTCAATACTGACAAACTTACAGACTGAAAACACACACACACACACAACACAGACACACACTTTTTTAATATCATTTCTACATTTCAACCATTTGTTTTCTTGCTGTGCAGCAATTGTTAGCTTACGTTGAATATTGTTCTTTGAATCATTCCACCTTATTATTATTATTATTTACAGGTAGAATTCTTAGCAAAATAACAAAATAAAACAATAAAAAGATAAATGTTACTTCTATTGTGTTTAACATTTGCATTGATCACATGATGGAATTTTAAGGCCATAAACAATGAAGACAATAATATTATGGCTGTATCAATAATAATAGTGAAAAGTCAAATTTATAATAACATCTTCACTTCTATTAATTGTGTCTCTCTCTCCTCCATCTATCTCTCTCTCTCTCTCTCTCTCTCTCTTCATCTATCTATCTTTCTCTACTCCATCTATCTCTCTCACCTCCCTCTCTCTCCCTCCTCCATCTACCTATCTCTCTCTCCTCCTCCATCCCTCTCTCCCCCATCTCTCTCTCTCTCCTCCATCTATCTATCTCTCCTCCATCTCATCTCTCTCTCCTCCATCTCTCTCTCTCTCCTCCTCCATCCCTCTCTCCCCTCCATCTCTCTCTCTCTCTCTCTCTCTCTCTCTCCTCCATCTCTCCCTCTGTCTCGTACTTTTAAAGGTCTTGATCTTCTGTGTAAAGAACCTTGAGATCATGTATAATATAATGTATACAAATAATAATATATATATATATAGTTTCTGTATAGAGATTAGAGAGTGAGTGACTCATCAGTGGATTTCGAACCTCAGGTTCTTTCCTCTCAGAGGAAACATCAACACTTCTATGAGCGACTCCATTGAACCTGTTTGGAACCACAGACCGGATGCGAGCCGGTAGAGACCCGGGACCGTTACCTTCACACTTGTTCGGCAGATGAACCCACTCATCGTCTCCTGCCTCCTTCGCTGCGGCCGCCGAACAAACCACCAGCAGGAAACACGCGCACGTCGCTAGAATCATTTCTGCGTTAACGTCGGACCGAGTTTCTGCGTGAAAAACACGATGTTCTGCGTTTAAATCCCGCAGGAGACTCGTTGTTTCTCCCTTTTCTCTGTTTTCACATCCTCCTCCGCTGCTTCCGGGTAGGGGTCCTCACTTCCGCTTTGGCGCGGCGCTCCGGACCAATCAGAGAGGTGGAGGTGGACCAATGGAAGGAGGGGGAGGGATCACAGATTGGAACGATGCGAGATGTCTCACTCTGACGAACATTTAGGAGACAGACAGGAACTCAAACATTTGTTTATTTTCTTCTAAACATGTTGAAATAACTTGATGTTAAACAACAACAATAATGTTAATATAGTTTAATAATAATAATTATAACAAAACTGTTCTACACAAACTTATTAAAGGTGATTTGATTCTCTTCAGCAACATGATCATCACCCTCTTTGTTAAAAACTGTTTTGCAATGTTCAGTCTCAACCAGCAGAGGGCGCAACACACACATACCCAAAGTACAGTACACCAGTGGTTATGTAACCTCTCTCTCTCTCTCTCTCTCTCTCTCTCTCTCTCCTCTCTCTCTCTCTCTCTCTCTCTCTCTCTCTCTCTCTCTCTCTCTCTACAGTACATATAGTTCACACTATTACATTTTTTAATATAACAACTCAGTTAAAACTAAATAAAATTGTAATACTGAGACATAAATGTTACAGTTACTGAGATAAAATTAAAAAGTAAAATTGTTCATAAAATTCTGCTGCAGGACTGACGGACAGTGTGTGTGTGTGTGTGTGTGTGTGGGGGGGGGGTCTCTCTGTGTGTGTTTCACGGCACAATGAGATAAAAGCATATCAGAGTAGTTTGATAATAGTGCTCTGAGAGGTGCTTCAGTTTATTACTGAACTACACACACACACACACACCAGAGGTAATAGCATTGATTTGCATTCATTTTAACCCTTACCTTAACCTTACCTCAAACTAAAGGTAAACCTAACTTAACCCATCTTTATCTTAACCAAAATTTACCCTTACCTTAGCCTTGTTTTACTTAAAATTAACCTTACCTCAATCTGAACCTAAATCAAAAACCTTCATGCCTTCACTAAACATATTTTATGTAGTGTCCCTGTAATGCAAGTGATGCCCCAACAGACACACACACACACACACACTAAAACACACACAGATGATTGTCTCATAGCAGGACTTGACACTGAGTTGGTGGAGGGGAGGATGATGTAGAGGACAGAAAGAGAGAGAGAGAGGGAGATGAAAGCTGGTTTTTATTCAGTGGTGCTGCCCACACAATGGGCGAGCGAGGGCTTTGTTAAATAAAGAAAAACTCTCCTCTCTCCTCTCTCCTCTCTCTCTCTCTCTCTCTCTCTCGCTGCTGCTCTTCTCAGTCGTAATAACACAAACACATTCAGATGATGCAGGTTGATGAAACGCTCAGCTGCTCTGAACACAGAGAAAAAAGCTTTCATCAGTTTAAACACTGAACTGCGACGGTGACACGGCGGCCTCGTGTCGTTAAAAGACTCCGACACAACGAGGACGAAAACACAACCACGTTCTGTGTTCAAACAAATAGTTTCCATTCAGCACCTTTCAAAAGCACCAAACATCCACAGCTGTCCCTCCGTCCGTCGGCGAAACTGAAAAAGATCTTAACAGCAGAACGAGGTAAAATCTAAAACATCTGAAAACCATGTTTAAAATGAAATATGTTTTTTGTTTTTTTTTACGCGTTAATGCGATCAATAAACAGTCCGACCACAGCCCAGTTTTCTAAGGATGCCTTTATTAAAGAGTCAACAACGTGCGCTAGCCGTCCGCTTCTAGAAAAATAACACAGTCATACATTCATCCATGTGGAAATCCAAAAAAATAAAGAAAAACAAGGACAGGTTTTTATTTTTAAAGCTCAAAATCCCTTTAGAAGGTGAGAAGGGGAACCTGAATGATGCCATATATATGTACTGTAATATACTGTGTGTGTGTGTGTGTGTCTGTGTGTGTGTGTGTGTCTGTGTGTGTGTGAGGAGTAGCTGCACCAAATCCTTTCAGCCCTTGACAACAAAATGAACATGATGTGATGGGTTTGATTGTGAATCGACACAAATAAAGTTGGTTGACATGACAACTCCTAAAAGTGAAGCCAAAATATCTGGATCGCCCCCTGGTGGCTGGCTGCAGTATCAGTCATGAACCTGGCCCTGAGTGCACGTCAAATCTTTTGTCTCAAATTTGGTTGCTGCTATAAAAGCTGAGGGAAACTTCCTGATTGACAGGTGCAGACGTCGAAACTCCTGAGACACAAGAGAGTTTGAAACTTTGAATCCACGTGTTATCATATGATGAAGGTCGATTCTTAATTATCGATTCTGATGGGATCAATAGTGGACAAGAAACTTCAATGAAACCTTTCAACTGATCAATACTTGTGTGTATATATATGTGTGTGTGTGTGTGTGTGTGTCCTGACAACGCATTTCAAAATAAAACCCCTTTCTGAGTGTTTTCGGTTTAAAAAAATATTTTGCCTCGTTTTCCCAGACGACACTCGAACGCCCCGCAGAGTTCGCCCGCGGTTGTCACGGCAATTGATGAGGTGTGATTGATTACAGGACCCCTCTGGCGCAGCCCCTGATTATCAGGTCGCAGCTCGCAGGCCGGTTGCCACGGTAACCAGGAGACACGCCCCCCCCCTGCTTCCTGCTCTGTGTTTCCTCTGCGGTCTCTGGTAAAGTGACGAGCAGCTGCAGTTTCCTGCTCTTTGGTTCTTTGGTTCATTGGACGACCAGGAGAGTTACTGGAGGATTCCACTAGAGGGCGCACCTCAGGGATCAGACCTTGTAGGACGTCCGGATTTTGATTTATGCTGAACAGACGAACGTCCATCAACTTCTCCCTCTCTGTTTCTTTCATGCACCTTCTCTGTCAGCCTGCGTCCACATTAATATATTTCAGTATTAATACTCATCACTGTTGCTATGGTAACGCCTGGCGTCCTCACTACTCCAGCCTCGTTTTTTCTTTGTAAACGCTGCTGATGTCGTTTTAGTTTTTAGAAAAACTCTGGGGTTGTGTTTAAGTCGTCCAATTCTTTCACTCTACCGTTTTAAATTAGTCTCTTCCACTTGTTTGTGACATAAAACTACTTGTGTTTGTATAAAAAGAGAGTTTCTGTTGTCGCTAACCACTTAGCCTCCCCCCCGCCGCTGCTGCCAGTCAGCGACAGAAGCCCGGCGGCGTCTGACTCTGCGGCACCGAATGTGACATTATCATTACAGGCTGCTGAGCGAGGAACCAGGTCGCCATGGTTACACCGTGACATTTTTTTGGGAACAGTGATTCAGCGGCGGGTTGAGGCTTTTTCTGCCGCCGCCGCCACCGCCACTGCCAAGACAGCTGGCGGGGGTGAGGTCACGGTGAATGTGTGTGTGTCAGTGTGTTTGTGTGTCAGTGTGTGTGTGTGTGTGTGTGGTTGAGGTCATGGAGGATGTTCTGAAAAGACAGGTGAGGGGGGGAGGAGGAGAAAACAATGAAAGGGTGAAGAAAGGATGGGAATGAAGACACAAGGGAGATCTCACAAAGGGTAAAACATTTGGCCGGGAGCTGCTCGTCACATCAGAGTGTGTGTGTGTGTGTCTGTGCCTGTGTGTGTGTGTGTGTGTTTGATCAGACATGCATAATTTCTCTACTTCACTGCTGACAGTCGTATATTAACCAGAGTAAAATTCAACAGCCTCTGCTCATGCCGACCGTTTGAAGTCGCCGCACCGAGCGACTTCAAGAAGAAGAAGAAGAAGATAAAAAAAGTCATGATGAAATTCTGGTGAAATTTCCCTTTAAAATAGATTTTCCCCCAAATAGATAGAAAGGCAAACTCGATTCTATTCGTCCCCTCGACTTTCCCTCCAGAAAACGTCCCGCGTTCCTTTTCCAATCATCTCTCTTCTTCTTCCCTCTCCTCCTTTCCACCCACTCATCCACTCATCCACTCATCCATCCATCCTCCTGCTCACAACAAACATCACCGCGTGTTCTTCTTCATCAGGTTAAAGTGAACTTGTTAAGGAAGAGCTGAACGAGAAGCCAGGATAACACAGGCAACTCAAAGAGAAGCAAAGACAGTCTTTAGAAACCAGTATTATTATTATCATTATTATTCAAAGTCTCTTATTATTACTATTATTACTAGTATAACTGTTATTAGGATAAAATAAAGTTCCTTGGCCCTTGTTGATGCAGAGAGAGGGTGCAGGCTATCGACAGCAGAGCAATGGTTCCATGCCGTTTCCATTTCATCCCAGTGATTCGGTCAAGGTTTAACATCCATGAAGAGTTAAAGGGGAAGTTATTCCATTTCCATTCGTCCTGATATATGTGTATAGATATATATATATATATTTTTTTTTGCAAAGTATAAAGTGGGACTTGTTCTGTCTCATTTGGCTGAAGTTTAACGGTCGTTCCGTCTAATTCCAGAGATTTGAAAACGATTTGATTCCATTTTTGTTCCGTGACGTTAAAGGGAAAAGACGGCAGCTGGAAAACAGAAGAGGATTCTTCTACTTCCCTCCTGGAAAGTTGCTTTGGCTCCTGGTTAATTCCATAATAATCATCATGCGCATTCCAATCTCCCAGAGGAAATAAAAAAGTTGTACTCTCCTTTGAAATCTCTTCGTCCGTGGTTCTCTCGTGGCATGCGGTGGAACACGGCAGACGTTTATAAAGACAGTTTCATCGTGGTGGGTCATGAAAAGATGGACGTTAGCCTGGTGGTGACGTTCGAGCAGCTCGGTCACACGTCAGCTGCAATACGACAACGAAACAAACCCTGAGCAGCTTGAAAACCATTTTACACAATGAAACAGACGGTGACGAAACTAATTCAAGGTCGATTCAAATCTGAATGATCGTGAAGCCCAGATTTCATATTTTCCAAAATCTGTCATTCCAGAAAAACTAGAAAACTATCGCACTGATGCTTGTTGACTCGGTTTGTTCACTCAGTAGCTCTGTAGGTCACATGGACTGTGAATAGAGATGGACGACAAGTGAAGCAGAATCCTCTCTATCACCACCTGGTGGCTGACTGCAGACTAGGCTAGGAAGCCCGCCTCCTCCATGTTAACTAAACTAATAAAAGTCACGTTAACTAAAATGTTCTTAAAGATGGTTTGAGAAACGAGGTAAAACATCACGATCAACAACTTGGACGAATCATTTTTGGAAGTGTGAAAGTGGAGACGTGTTGTCCATCTTTATTCACAGCTACACGTTTTAGCGCCTGATGCTATGTAGCTTGTTTGCTAACTCGTACAGGGGGCGTGTCTGCGTGATGGTGACAAACTGTCTTTATAAAGATCTGCCATTGGAGGACGGTCGATGACACCGGCCTTTAGAACCCGTTACATCACCTCTCTCTCTCTGTTCCCCTTGCTCTGAACTTATTCGTCCATTAAGCAAACAAACAAACAAAGAAAAACAGTCTGGTCGTCCCTTGCTCCTATAGCTGCGTGGTGACCGAGTCCTCTATGACCTCACAGCTGTCCTCTATGACATCGTCGCACGGCCCCACCCACCCGCCCATCATCATCAGCCCTCCTCTTCCCCCTCTGTCGTCCACGCCGCCCTCGCCCGCTCCTCCCATGCTCACGCCCTGGAAAACGTCCTCGCTGGAGTCCAGGAGGCGAGAGCTGGACTCGGACATGTTGGAAGCACAGTGCAGGGATTGGCAGGGGCAGGGGGGCGGGAGGGGCAGGGCCAGGAGCGAGTCCCTCCCGTTCGCTCTCCGCGGAGAGAACGAGGGGTTGCTGATTTCGACTGAGCGGCCCACCTCGTGCAGGTGGGTCTCGCTTCTGGTCACGTTACTGAGTCCGAAGTCGGAGTGGCTGTGGCTCCCGAGGGGGCGGAGCAGCCCGTCTGAGATGGTGTAGGAGGGCGGAGACTGGAGGGGAAGCGGCGAGGGAGGCGCTTTGCGTTTGGAGCGAGAGAACAGGTAGGAGAGGCGTCGGAAGGAGTCCGTCTTGGAGCTGGGAGCTGAGATGCGCTGCAGGCGACTCCTCGTGCGGGCGAGCGACGTGGAGAGCGAGGAGGAGAACGATGACGAAGGCAAGGGGAGGACGGTGGTGGAGGACGGAGGGACGACATTCGTCTTCAGCCCATTGCTCTTTGGTATCCCCTCCTCTTCCTCCTCCTCTTCCCCCCATCCGATGCCCTCCTCCAGCTCCCCCTCCTCACGCTCGGCCCCGCCTTCTACCCGGGTCATCCCGGAGATGGAGCGCACCAGAGCCGAGACGCTGAGCGGGGGTGCCGGCCTCGCCTCGTCGTCCAGCGGGGTCATGAAAGTCACGCCCTTTGACCTCTGGCCTCCAAATCCACCGCCTCCGCCGCCGTCACCCGATTCGCTGTCATCCTCCGACGCCATGGCGCCGTCGTCTCTCATGGTCTCGCTGGAGGAGGAGTAGTGTCGCCGGGGAGGACGCCGGTTGCCGAGGAGATCAAGGACCTCGTAGCGGAAACTGGAGATGTCCTGTTTCAACTCCTGGAACGAGAGAGAGACAGAAACAATGGGAGTATTAAGAATATATAAATATAATAACGTGATTTTTTTTAAATGAAAATATTTCTTTAATACTCAGACCGGCTCGATGAATATTTGTTCCTTAAAATAAAAGCTTTTTCTCTTAATCACTTTTGCCATTTGGGATCCAAACACAGCTTCACTCCTCAGAGAATAACACAAGTGATTTACTTTAACACACAGACACACACAGACACACACATACAGTCAAAGTGATTCAGTCTGATCTGCACCTGATGTTGATTTTACACCGATAAAGCCCAAAGGAACTTTCCATTTCAAAGCCCGGCCTCGGCTCCAGATGCATCATGGGAGAAGCCTCCACAAGTTAAATCACATCAGAATAATTTATGATGCAGAGGATTTGGATAAAGCAAAGAAACTCTCCTGAATGTTTATATATAAACTCAGGCATCAATAAAGCCTGTTTCATTCTTACACAAATATCTATAGATAGGTTTATAACTGGCCTTTATTTCTAGAGCTGTGTCCGGCTGCATTTAAAGACCGATTGTGTCACAGCCTCGAGATTAGACTGTTCAAAACGTGTGATGCTTAAACTTTTAAATCTGAGCTTCACCTTGAAGTTCTCCTCCGTCAGCCCCTCGTCCGTCTTGGCGCTGCGTATCATGGCCGCCACGTACCGCTTCACCAGGCTCCGGATCACTTCCTGTGAGGGACAATCACCATGGTTACTGAACACACTCACTCACATTTAATTCATTCATTCATTCATTTGAGTGCATAATGTAAATAAAATAGTCAACGTTTCCTTTTAAAAACATTACAAGCTGCTTTATGTGATACAAATGAAGAGCTGAACGTAAACAATAGGAAAGAATTGTTAAATATGGATATAGACAAAATGCCTTCTGTATTTCTTTCCTCTCTCTATTCCAGAGCAGCACTTATCGATTTCTCTCTCAGATTTTTTTCTGCTCTCACTCAAAACCCTCGCTTGCACTCGGATCTGAACCAGTGATCAATAAGTCCTGATCGCCAATAGAAACTCTGGAAAGAGTCCTCAACGTTTTCAAACTCTTCTTTTACTCAAGAAAAACTGAAACTTAAAGGAAATGATGAGTCCATGTTGCAGTAAATATAATAATAAAATATATATTTCATGTTTTGAGGACATAAAACACAACGTGAGAGGAACAACCCACACTAAGGTTTTCACTGCGATGAATAAAATGAAGAAACTGATGAATTCAAATGTTATTGTCTCATTATTAAATCAGCCAATGACGCGAGTGACCCTGATTGATCTGAAGAGCGAAGACAAATCCACCAGCAGTTGGTGTTCAGTGGGTGGAAACACACAACCACACACACACACACACACAGACACACACACTGCATCCTCCCACAGTCAACACCTGTGACTGCCAAACAGGACGGTCTGGCGTGCTGTCACTCTCGCCGCTGCCAGCTCAGCGCTCCGTTAAAGTGACGGACAGATCCCGACAACCGTCCTTAAAAAAATAAAATAAACTAAACATGGACGTGAATCAGAGGCAAACAGCCGACGGCGCCAAATAAAAAGAACTCTGCGTTGGCGCCGTTGGTCGTCGCTGCCAGAGCCGAGGTGTCACAAGACGAGAGCTCAGCCTTCAGATGATGTGAGGAACAAATTCTCTCAAAAACCTCCAGAGAGTTAAAGATGAATAAAGAACTGATTGTTTTACTGTCGACATCTTAGCTTTCAAAAGAGAAGTCAAAACAGCTGGATCGCCCCCTAGTGGCGGGCTGCAGTACAGGTCATAACCTCTGCTTCCTCCTCCATGTTTCAAGATGGGACATGGACCCAACTAATTAAATTCAAAGTGCACCTTATTTTTAATATAAAAACAAGCTGAGGCGTCATAGTGACAGCAGCGCCCCCTACAGGTGAGACAAACCTGATACTTCACAGGGGCTATAAATGTTTCATGATGAAGAGAAATTGACTTGACGTGTTTATTTTGCCACAAGGACACAAACAACTGTTGTGTACAAGAAAACTCCACAGGGCTTCTTTGATGTGAGGAACAACTGGACACACAAACAGACACACACACACAGACACACACACACTGAGACACACACACACTGAGGCCCACAGGGAACTTGTGTTGGTTTGGACACTGACAGAGCAAGATGCTTGAGGGAGATGCAATCTGTTCTGAGTTTGTTTGTGTGTTTTTGTGTGTGTGTGTGTGTGTGTGTGTGTATGTGTGTGTGTGTGTGTGTATGTGTGTGTGTGTGTGTGTCTCTGAAACTCCAGGTAAACTGTGTTTCTCTCTGACAGCTTTTCCATCTTCACTTTATTGAAACCACATCCTCTGAACCTCTGAACTTTTCATCAACACACGTCTGTCCCAACACCCGAGTGCACGTTTTACCACAAACACACACACACAAACAAAACACACACATACAGACCTGGTAATGCTGGTTCTGTATCAGACTGTCAGCGTGTCGTTCCTGAAAAGAAAACAACAAGATCATGTTAAAATGAGACGTTACAGCACTTTTCACCAGAATGAGGCGAGCATACGGACGACCCGAAAACATAACACCTCCGGCCACTAGGTGTCGCTGGAGCAGAGACATGACAAGAGAGCTGGCGTTAAACTGACTGTTCTCTCCGTAAAGACGAGGTGCTGAGTAATGAACTTGAGTAAATCACTTCACTGTCTCCTCTCAGTGGAAACATATCTCTGTGGAGAGCGGCGTCCTGCTCTTCATCTGCATCTCATCCGGAGTCACAATCCTCCGAGCGACAGAAACGAGCAGAACACCGCTCGTCACCTCCTCACTCGATGGATCCGATTCAACCGAGCGGCTCGGAGCGTCCGCTGCGTTAAATGAGTTTATTCCCCCCCGAGACCGAAGCTGCAGCGACGCACACGAAGAGCAAATGTGATTCAAACAAAGAAAGATGAAGGAAATAGATTAACTACGAAATTAAAAAAAGGATTTCATTTCATTTCAATAAAGGAAATTTGAGCAAAAAGCCAATTTAAATAATTTATATGAACGGTAAGAGAGGTGTGTCAGCTGAGAACAGTTTCTGATTCGTCCTCTGTACCTGCCTGCACACACACACACACACACTCACAGTCACACACACACACACACACACACACACACACAGACCTCCCCACAACTTCCTCTAACAATCCATCTCCTCCCTTCAGCCTCTTCTGAGCGATCATCGCCTTCCACATCTCACACTGTCAATACACACACACATACACACACGCGCGCACACACACACACACACAAACACACACTGCAGTGCGGCTCTGTGGACCTATGTGGGCTGGTTGGCTTATATAACTCATCTGACTTCAGCTGAGGTAAACATGCCAGCTGCACTCCGTGTGTGTGTGTTTGTGTGTGTGTGTGTGTGTGTGTGTGTTTGTGTGTGTGTGTGTGTCTCCAGATGACTGCACTGTGTTGATTCACTCATGTTCTCTCTGTTTTAACACAAACAGCTGATCTCAGGCTGTTGTTATTATATTTCTGTAAAGTCACATGATCCCGTCAGTGGGACTGGAGCCGTTTGTCTGAACTGAATTAATCTGAGCAGATGTTTTATTCTCAAACCGAGCTCCTCCTGCCTCCTGCATTAATTATCCGTCTCTGCACCAAAAACACAACAATACTTTATAATATGATGAGTTTCATATTTTTACTCTGATGCCTTTAATTGATAAAACGACGAAGCTTAATGTAGCAGCTGTTCTGGAGCTTTTCAACACACAAAACATTTTCAGAAGATTTAGTGAAATGGTTCAACTTCTGTCTCCGGAATCAAATTAGTCTTTTTTATGACTTTTAATGTCTGAGGCTGTTATTCTGGACATTTTTGGGAACTTTTCCTGCAGCCGTCAAAATGTCAGAGTGAATTTTGAGAATATTCAGCAGGAAAATGTCTGGAAGCTTCACAGCGAGTGAAAAGAATTACGACTTTATCCTGATCGTTTTCAAAATAGTTTTTCTTGCTACGTATTCCAGCAAAAACATTTAAATGTCTTTACTCATAATAATATATTTTTTTAATGATATTCTTGTAAAATTCTGTGACATTGCACAATGCTATCACACAGCTATGAAGTAAGATGCTACCGACACATTCGGTTTGTAAAAGAAATTTACTCATCTTTGATCTGTCAACATGTGAACGTGAAAAGGTGAGAATCTGAAAAACAAACAAACAGGAGACTTTATCTCTGAGCGGCGATGCCGACTAAAATATCTTCTCATAAATCGTCTTAAATTATTATTTTTGCAATTCTGAGCTAAACTATCAAAACAGACCCTGGTGTAGAAAAAACCTTGGGAACTGTCGATTGGAAATGTTCTGACTTTTGCGCCCCCTAGTGGCAGCTAGATAAACTGAGAGTAACAAACTGCAGAGAATCATTTAAAAAGATTAACTGTCTGATCTTTACATCTTGAAAACACAAACACACAACAGGAGCAGGTGTAAACAAAACGCAGGCGGTGGAAGTGTCGCTCTCACCGTGAACTCTCGGAGGTTTTCACATTTGTGCGGCTCCTCCCCCGGCGGCGGGCCCCGGGCGCACAGCTTGTTGTGGAGCCAGCCCAGCAGGTACCACATGGACTTGGGGCTCGGGATGATGTTGAACGGCGGCGGCAGCGTTCCGCCCTCGTCGAAGTAGCTCATCCACAGCTTGGTGCGGGCGAACTTCCACTCGATGTCAGCGTGGTCCTGGAGGAGGTTTGTGGTCAGGTCACAATACGACAACTCACAAACAGTCCGACAAACACAAACAAGGGGCTGTGGGAGGTTTCTGATTTCAGTGTGATGCACAGCGGCGACTCACGGCGATGAGCTGGTAGGAGTTGTTCATCATGGCGATCAGCATGTTGAGCAGAACCACCAGCGAGATCACGTTGTACGTCCCGAACATGGTCGCCCCCACGAACTCGGTGAACTCGTGCCGCGCTTTCACGTTGGTGACGTACAAGTTCAAGAGGCCGAATATCGACCAGAAGAGCGACTGCAGCGTCTCGAACAACCTGAGGAGACAGAAGAAGAAAACTTTAAACTCACAGAGAGCAAAGACACATCTCGAAATAAAGAGATGAACTATGAATCAGAACAAATAATGAGTTTTATGATTTAATTTGAGATAAAATAATAAAAGGTACACTTTAAGTAATCTGGCTGAAACACCTGAGGTTGAAAAAATGAATATTTGAGATGTTCACAGAAATTTTTCAGACAATATCACAGAAATCAAATTATTAGGATCAATGACAAGTGCAACAAATGGATTTTGATGGGGAAAAAAAAACCATTTTCCTTTGACTTATATCTAGTGAACTCTTTCTGTGAACCTCAAAACGATGTGAATGATCAAACTCTTCAGCAAAAACCTTCAGAAAAACATGTTATTGAAGCAGAAGAGAAAACTGTAAAGACGTATGTTCCCTGAAGAGTCGGCCTGATGTGACTCTATCTGGATGAGACACAGGAAATGAGCTTGAAAGCAGGTGAACGTTCAATCGCTCTCGTCCCGTCTGAACAGAACAAACTGATTCTGTTCTTCTCCTCTCAGAACTTCAGCTTCAATAACATCATCTAACGAGAAAAACCCTCCGAGCGGAAGATAAGAGCAGAAGTCCGTCCAGTGAATCAGCTGCAGACGGTAAAAATGGTTTCAATCCGGCGAGCGTCAGGTGGAACGGATGAAATATCTACGCTCAGATTCTTCTGGGTAAAAATAGACATGGAGTTGAACCAGGAGGCGTCAGACCGAGATGAAGCTGTGTCACAGATTTAAAACTTGAACTATATTGAAGAAGACTAGAAACTAGAGATTCAGACGTAAACTCCTCAGGAAAATGTTTACTTACGTTATAATGTGAGAAGTCGAGTCATTTTCTCATTGACTTCAATAGAAACAACCAGTGGAGTCGCCCCCTGCTGGTCATTACAGAAGATACAGGTTTCAGTCACATCCTCGTAGGCTCCAATTTCTAGCCGCGGGTTAGGGTGGATTAGTGTGGACATGGATTTGAACAGATGTAGCCTGTCTCTCTCTCAGTCCGTCCGTCCTGTGTTCGTCTGTCTGTCGTGGTTACGGCGGCGGTTACTGAATTTTTGATGAAGCAACAATCGGCGGCGAATGAGAAGAGACGTTTTGTCTGCAGGGTTTTATATTTGTGCCGCATGAAATATTCAACGCTCCTGGAATTATTCTCATCGCAGCGTGTGTGTGAGTGTGTGTCTGTGTGTGTGTGTGTGTGTGTGTGTGTGTGTGTGTGTGTGTGCGTCTTAATTTACTGCATGTGACTGATGCTGCGGCCCCTCCGTTAATGCACATGTGTGTGTGTGTGAGGAGATGAATTGTGTTTCTATGAGTGTGTAAGTGTGTGCAAAGGGATGAATGAGGAATGGAGGAATGGAACCAAGATGAATGAATCGGCTGAGTTATGAAACAAGAACAAGTGGAGGACGAGTAAAAATTAAGTTGGACAAAGAAAACTAGATAATCTCTCTCTCGCTGTCTTTCTTTAACCTTTAATTATCTCTTCTACTCGTTAATTAATTATTCTCATCTTCATCCAGTCGTCTCTTCTTCTTCTCCTCCTCCTCTTATCTCCTCTCCACACTCGTCTCTGATCTTTTATCTCCTCATATGTCCTCTTTCCTTTTTAGTCGTCCGACCTCCTCTATCGTTTCCACTGCTCTTTTCTCTCCTTTTATTTCCTCATCTCCTACCCTCAGAGAGAGAGAGATAGAAAGAGAGAGAGAGAGAGAGAGATAGAGATAGAGCGAGAGAGAGAGAAACTAGTCTGCAGAGTGTGAGAGGAGGTGAAGGATTATTTACAGCGTTTGTGTGAAGGCAACGAAAAGGCAGCGCGAGGAGGACACACACACACACACACACACACACACACACACACACACACACACACACTCACACACACACACACACACACCAGGCAGCGTGGTGTTAAACGATCTAACACATTAACGGTGATAAGTGTGTGAAGTACAGATGAGCGAGAACAGGAGGGAGGAGACACCTGAGCAGGAAACAGGAAATGATCCTGTGAAATCATAGCTCATAAATGTTGATAAGTGTGATTAAGAGTGACACACACACACACACACACACACACACACACACGGAGGAAATAATCCATGCATTGCAAATTCATGAATGTTGATGCACGGCTGCGTCGCCCGCGGGCCTGCGATCGCTCTGTTTGCATAATGCACCATGTCAGCCGTCACCGCGGCGACCAGCTCGCTCGTTTTGTTTCAGCATGAAACTGATTCACTTCACGCAGCTCACGTGGAGACGGGAAAAACGTCTTTTACTCCTTGTTGTGTTCTTATATCCGAGGACAAGGAGCTGATTTATTGATCTTTCAGGAGACAAAACAAACCGTTAGCCCATTAGCACGTTAGCACGTTAGCCAGATGACTGTTTTCACGAGAATCATCGCCGTTTAATGCGTAGAATTCATGACCTCATCTGCGAACATGATTTGTTCCCGTGTCTCATCATGACATGATACATTCTCTACATTACGCTATTTAATCAATATATCGAAAAATAAGCACAGAAGGTCGTCAATGTTCTGTCCCAAATAAAAAACTCAGTAAGTTGACTTTGAACCAGACGAGTCACAGCATCACATATTCTGTTTTGTCAAAGTTCAAAGTGTTCGGCTCCGACAGTTTAACCCAGAAGAGTTTCAGACGAGAGAAAAGAAGTTGAACAGATTGAATCAGTTCAGTCTCAGAGCGACGGTGACCGAGGGATGAACTCGACATTCTGCTTTCACCACAGAAAAGACTTCAAGGCTCAGAGCGTTCTTCTTCTTCTTCTTCTTCTTCTTCTTCTTCTTCTTCTTCTTCTTCTTCTTCTTCTTCTTCTTCTTCTTCTTCCTTTTCATTGTTCTCAGCTCTTCACTGTAATGGAATCGATCACTAATCAATACGACTATTATCTAAAACAAACCACTTCTTCATCAGTATTCAGCCCAATGACCCGGCTCTGTTTCCATCCTGCCTCCCTCAGCAGAGAGTGTGTGTCTGTGTGTGTGTGTGTGTGTGTCCGTGCTGACAAATGAGCCACATTTCACACTCGGCCTCTCAATGCGCTCGACCCTGGTTTCGTCTCCACATGAGGAAAGAAAAATCCATTAATATTCTCGACGTCGCCCGAACGGGTCGGAAGATTCTGCTCGACACAAGAAGTCGTTTCCATTTCATTATCTGCTGCAACGGAGCTAAAGAGCAGAGTCAGTGCAGCAGCTACACACACACACACACACACACACACACACACACACACACTGGCAGTTAGCGTGACGGAGGCTACTCACGTTGAGAAGGCGTTGTTCTGCCTCTCACAGCGGATGCCCTTACAGTTGCTGGGTTCTTCTGACGCCTTGGTCTCGTAGTAGAAGTACAGCTGGTTCAGACCGTTAGCGAACGCCAGCAGGACCTGCACAATAGAAATAGAAAAATTATAGAATTATCACCCTGTTGTTTTATGTGTCCACCAATCGGTACAGTTCCCAGTCACCGTGACCTCTGACCACGGAAACCTAACCAGTTAATCATCTTTGCCGAATTGAATAAAACGTTATTACCAGACAGTAGATGAAGAGAAACTTGAGGATGTCCAGCAGCATCCTCCCCAGGGAGATCTGCAGAGGCCCCAGGTGGGAGTTTGCGGTGAAGAGGGAGATGAGTCTGAGCGAGCTGAAGATGTTGGCGATGGCGAACAGGGCCTCGGCGATGAGCGTCGGGTGCCACATCTCCCACTCCTCCCTGGGACGGGAGGAGTTATACTGGAGGGAGGGGGGGGAAGGAAAGACAAGAAGAGAGATTTGATTACCTATCATGTTGTCAACATCTTGACGGACAGTTCACACACGATCTGAGGTCTCTGATATCAGCGACGGGTCCAGGACCTGATCACCAGAGCAGAGCACATAGATCTGTCTTTTGTTTTCTCTGTCTCAATCTCTTTAACTGTCTCTCCAGCTCTCACTAAAGCGCCCATCGCCCCACAGCTGTCTGTTTTACGGCCTCTCTACTTTCTCTCTCTCTCTCTCTCTCTTTATCTCTCTCTCTCTCTCCCGTTCCCACCATCTTCCTGCACATCTCCAGGCATCCTCCTCATTCTAAATTCAGCCATTAGACTTCCACAGGACTTCTACTAGCATCACATGCAAACACACACACACACACACACACACACACACACACACACACACACACACACTCAGACACTCTCTCTCTCACACACACACACCCACACACAGTCAGATACAGAAACATGCACACAGATGCACAATCATTAATTTATACACTCTTGCACCTTCTCTCATATGCAGTCTCTAGGTATATCTCTCTCTCTCTCTCTCTCTCTCTCTCTCTCCTTCTCTCTCTCTCTTCTCTATCTCTCTCTCTCTCAGAGTTTTGGGATAGACGTTCAGCTCTTTACAGTTTTTCCAAATATATAAAGAAAATAAAAGACAAAAAAATAAAATCAGATACCTGCATGTGTATTAGTGTGTGTGTGTGTCCATGTTGGTTTATATATGTGTGTATAAAATCCTTTGTGTGTATGTGCGTGAATATATGTATGTATGTGTAAATATGTATGTATATGTGACCTGTGTAGGAGGACCACCCGCCGCCGTCAGTGACTCACAGCTGCCGCAGATGGCCCAGCCGTCTGGTGTGTGTTTGTGTGTTTGAGTGTGTGTGTGTGTGTGTGTGTGTGTGTGTGTGTGTGTGTGTGTGTGTGTGTGATTTGTTCTTAATAAACAGATAAATCTGGATGTGGATGTTCTCAGTGTGCAGTTAAGTGTTATTACAGTTGAAAGCTGTTTCTGTCAGAAAGAGAAAATGAGCATGAGCATCAAAGTGGAACTGATGTTTGAGGATCACATCATCTTAATCATAAAAACTAATAACTTTGCACGTTGCTGCTCAGCTCTCAGCTCAGTTTGACAGCAGCAAAGACCTCTGGGAAATGTTCGGACGTGTCCTCACAGGTGTGTTCATGTGACCTTTACCTTGACGTAGGCCACTATCTTCAGGGATATCGTGGCCAGGTACAGGGAGTTCATGGCAAAGTCCATCAGGTTCCACCAGTCGTGGATGTACTCTGTGAATCCCCCGTCCCACATCTCCTTGATCTCTGCCCAGATGAACCCTGAAACACACACACACACACACACACACACACACTGCTGGTTATTTACACACACACAGTCATGCATGTTCGAGTACACCAATGTCACACATCAGTGGTTTGTGTTTGCTGGGTTTCCGCTCCGTGTCAAATCTCTGGTTGAATGTTTTGGCAGCAGCTTCAGGCGACAGCGAAACGACATATTTGTTCTGTGCGACTGATTCTACACAAAGTCAGTTCGTCAGTTGTTTCTCTATTTCATCTGTTCTTCATAGAGAGAAATCTGTAAAGTGAGATTAGATCAACTCAACATTACAACCAACAAATAAAAAAAACCCTTGTTTCTCTCTGTCAGAAGGAGGAGGACAAGATGAAGATGATGGTTTGAGTTTGGAAATGTCGGGTGTCAGCTCTGTGAGAGAATATGGAGATGTAATCAATGGTTTTCAAACCCACTCCACCCCCTCACACACAACCACCTCCTCCACACACACACACTGACACACACACACACACACAGACACACACTGTAAAGGCCTCTCGATGGTCAGAAACCACAGATACATTCATTTCAAATCTATTTTTGTCTCCCCAACATTTAAATGTTAAGTTTTTCTTGTAGCTCTCGATGCAAAGAAGAGACAATGAGTCATTGATCTGAGAAAGAAAGTGAAGAAAGAAACATATTCTCAGTCTGGACCTCCACCTTCTCCCTGAGTTGTTATTTCTACCTTTTCTTCACCATGCAAATTGCCTCCACTTCACTTTACTCTTCTTCAGATGTGGACTGGAACATTTGAGCTGATCAAATTGAGCTTGTCTGGTTACCATAGATACACGTCCTGTCTGGTTAACCTGCTCTCGTACACGGCTACGTCATTTAAAATGTAAATGAAGAAGTCTGAAGTAGTTTGCCTCGGGATCCAGCAGAGGGCGCTCAGCTTGACCTTCTGCATTCCCTCTTGACCCAACAGTGAAATAAGTCAGTTAGGTTGTTTTAGTTAAAATTGAAGGACGTTATCATTGGAAGAAGAAAACCACAGCTGGATGACGGTGGATAAACAAGGTCACAGATGAGGTTCGGCTAAACATCCAGATGTTTTCAGCAGCTGGGGTCTGATTCGTTTATCTTTTTTTTCTTCCAGTAAAGTTCTCCGCAACTGAAGCAGAAAATATAGAATTTAGCTCAAGTGAAAGTGTTCTCAGGATGGATGGAGCGTGAACAGCTACGTACCCAGCACCCAGGGGAGAATCATCCACTCCACGATGGTGGGTGGGGGTCCCTGCATGTGGAGGTTGGTGCGGGCGATGTGCTGCGAGGCGAGCAGCAGGAGGAAGAGGAAGGTCAGGTAGGACGCTGTGTGGCAGATGAATTTGATGAAGGGCTTCTTGATGAAGTTTCCCAGGGCGCTCTTCGGTGCCAACAGGTAGATCTGAGAAAGAGGAGGAGGAGAAGAGAGTCGACATACGTTTTCTTTATGCTGTTTGTTCACAAGATCAAAAAGGGTTTTGTGAGGCTTGACCTTTAACCTTTCAAAACCAAATCGTAATCAGTTCAACCTTGAATGTGTGGATTCTCTTGAGGTGCTCCTAAACTATTGTGTTTACCAGGTCACAGCGTCCTTGACCTTTGACCACCAAAATCGAAACATTGCATCCTTGAATTTACTGGAACGTTTTTACCAAATTAGAAGAAATTCCCTTGTGGCGTTCTTTAGATATCATGTTCACAAAAACAACGGACAACCTGAAAACATAGCACCTCCGACCACCGGGGGTCACCGATGTGGAGGAATAAAAACAACGAAAGAAAGACGAATGGAAAGAGAGGAAGGGAAAGCAACAGGAGATGCAGATGAACTGATTCCTCAGTGAATGAACTGCAGTAACCTCATTTGAAAAGCAGCTGCATGAGACATAATGAAGGAGGATGAAGCATCGTCTTAAACAAAAGAGGAAAAACAGAGAAGAAGAGGATCACATCACACTCAGACGAGTCGGATGATGTAACCTGTAATGAATGATAACGCTCTTTTTTTGTCTACATAAGAAAAAACAGTGAAAGCATCTTTCACATTTCACCGAGAAGCAGGAAGAGAAAATAAACGAGTGTAGAGAAGATCCTTCATGTTTCAGTCAGTCGACGCCGCGTCGCTTCATCTGTCACATGTTGTTGTTATTGTGGTGCTGTTTACTTGTTGTGCTCATCATCACTGCTGGCAAACTCTCACACACACACACACACACACACACAAACAAACAGACACATACTCCTTCTATCCCTCCTTGGCTCCTTGTTCCCTCCCTCCTTCACACACACCTCCACCCTTCCTTCCTTCCTTCCTCTCTTAAAGTCATATTTTAATATTCGACTACTTCTCAAAGCCTTTGATGTCATAGAGGAGAAAAAATATATGTTGTACCTCTTGGACCAATCAGGATGAGAGCAGCAGAATAAATAAACATGGGCAGTAACTCCTCGGTTGTGAACTGAAGCCAAACATGAACATGTTCTTTATTTTTCAGTGTTTTAATAAAAATGAAAGTCTCTGCTCCTAAATAATAACCCCCCCTCCCTCGGTCTCACACCTCGTTTTTTAGGTCGAGTGCTGTTGTCGTCTCCTGGCAACCGTTCCTCCAATAAACAAAGAGTTTGGCTTATTTGCTGCCTGGCAACAAATTTATCTTATTGTCTATTAAATGTCTCCCAAAATCATGTATTCATCGTCTGTTTTTTCAGGGCCTGGAATCTAAATCCAAATTTACTTTATTATCTCTGTAGCCCTGCTGCTCTCATGTGAACTCTCTCCATCCCCCTCACCAGTGAGAAGACAGGAAACAGGAGTCCGATGATGAAGCACGTGACCAGTTTGACCACCCAGTGTCGTCTCCTCCAGCCCGGGAAGCCGTCGTACCACAGCGTGGCCAGAAGCTGCTGACAGTTCGGCTGAGACACGAACTGACGAGAGAAGGAGAAGAAGGAGAAGAAGAAGAAGAGAGAGAGAGTCAGTAAACACTCGTCTTATTCATTAAATAAAGTTTTCATATCTAAAGCTGCTGATGATGTTTTGCCTAAATCTCCGACAACCAATCAAGTTGCATGACACATCGGTATCAGGTAACATAACGATGTCACAGTTTTGACCTTTGACCTTGTGGATATGAGATTTCTTAACTTCATCACTTTGTGTAAATATATGACTTTAAAATTAAACCCTATGTTTAAAAAACTCCCTTTTCTTTTTTCTACGATTTAACGAAGCATCTAATCTGCTCTCACGTCAAGGTTTCTTTCCTTTCCTTCCCCCCCATCCTTCCTTATTCCCTTACTTCCTTTACATCTTATACTCTAAAAAGGCTTTAGAGACACTATAGGTTATCTATCACCAGTGTGTGTGTGTCTGTCTGTGTGTGTGTATTTTTCATCATGATAAATGAGGTGAGTAAACAACCAGCTCAGTTTTTCACACCCACCTTCACAAGGACACGCGGCCGTCATCAACCAAACATTTAGCTAAAAGCTTAAAAAGGCAAACTGCCAGAAACTGGTCTGGACGGCAGCTCCACCTGTCAATCACTCACGACACCCTGAGTCTGAACATTTGGTGGCAGCAGCGGCGGCGGCGACAGGTTTCCAGATTTCACCAGGAGCGTGGGCTGATTTCATACATAAGTAAAAGATCCCGTCTGGTTTGAGTCGGACAGGAGCTGATTCTGAGGCGTCACATGGTCTGAACACGAGCGTGGATCCTTAAGGGTTAATCCTCCTGCTCTCAAACTGAAAGATCAAGCTCTTCAATAAAGAGAAGAAAGAAAATACCCATAGATTCATCATGTCCATCCATCTGGAGCAGGTTCAATAAAGATGGAAGACACATCACCACTTCCTCTTCCTCTACTCTTTCTCTTCTCTTATTCCATGGTTCATCTCATCCCCTCTTTATTTCTTCTGTACTTCAGACCTGAACCATCTCATTTCTTTTCGTTCTCGCCTCCACCTCCTCCTTTCTTCCATCCTTCCTATTATTCCTCCTCCAACTCTTCCTTCCCTCCAGTGCTCTAGTAATTTTCCTCCTCCTTCATCACATCCTCTTTCTTTAGCCGTCCACTACTCTCCCTTTTCTCTGCTATCCCTGCTCCTGTCTTTTCCTGCCTTCCTTTCCTCCATTCCTCTCAATCCCTCGCCCGGCTCCAGTTTGGTTTCTTGTTGCCATGGCAGCAGTATGCTAATGAGCGATTCGATCTCCGGGTACCACTAAACTCCAGCGCCCTGCCTCCTCGCTCTCCTTCTCCGGCGGTGAAACGTCCCGGTCCGGGTCCGTCGCCCCGACCAATCAGAGAGCCGGATGAGAACGGAGAAGATGAAAACCAAACCACCGGAGGGAACAGTGGTTTTTTGTTTTTTATGTCTTCGTTTGGAACATTGTGCAACATCTCTGCACAGGTTTCATCAAAGTGACCATTTTAATCTACAACCCATGAATCAGCTGGAGTTGTGTAACACGCAGTGGAAGCTGCAGCTGGTGGGTGGAGGCGTTTCATCGCCAGTGGTCAGCGGAGCAGCAGGATTAATACACGGTTTGTATCCAGGGCCTCTGTGTTCCGTGAATGAGGACGGAGTGGGCGGCGGGCAAGGTCAGCTGACCTCTGTGACGAGTGATGTCATCCTCCTGTCTGAACGTCACTGGGGACAAATCGAGGGACACGAGGTCTCTCAGACACTTCTGAAGAAAACGTTTTATATATGTCACTGGGACAGAATCCTAACGGGCGATTCTCTTGGACGGTTACCTCACCAGGCTCCGACAGGTTCTAAGTGAGAAACACAGCTACACTATAAACCATCAATAAAAAACGTAAATCGACACTAAACACAGCGGTGAATCAGAGACAAGCTGACGGGAAGAGATTTGCTGGCTCACGTTAAATAAGTGCTGCTCATAACTTCAGTCGCTCGCTGCTGAAGGGGATAGGGGCAAACCCAGAATGTAGATTTACTGCCCTGTGGTTATCTGCCTCCACCAGCCAGGGCAGCTTCAGCCCCTGCAGGTGCCTTTACAACACGGTGAGGTCCCTGTGACCTTCGACCTCTGAAATCAGTTCATCTGTGAGTCCAAGTGGCAACTGTTCGAAATTTGAATAAATTCCCTAAAAGGCAGACTTGAGATAACACGTTCAACAGGATTTTTGTGAGACCGCAGTTGACCTTTGACCTTTAACCATCTTAATCTAATCAATCTGAACAGTGGAAGTGGACATTTATTGGTGCCACATTTGAAAAGACGCTCTCGTTGTAAGGATCACGTCATTCTTGATGTAATTACACCCGAACCACCAAAATCAAATCAGTTCATCCTTGAGTACGAGTGAATGTTTGCACCAGATTTGAAGAAATTCCCTCCGGGTGTTCGGACGGAGCGATGGACGACCTGGAGCCAAGAGGTCTCTGGTGTGGAAACATTAAAAGTATCTTGAACCACTAATTAAAGCAGCCGGCAGACGATCCAGTCTCCTGACACAGACCAGGATATTAGAGTCTCTGTGCAGAGGCTCGGTGGACGTGCGGTGACTCATGTTAACCTCCTGAATGGAGCAGCAGCCTGCGGAGCCGCCACGTGAACACGCTCTTACATTACATTTGCATTTCCGCTGCTGCAGCAGGTTTCAGAGACTCTACAGGTTCCACTCGACACACAGAGAGCGAGGATGGAAGGAGGAGGAGAGAGAAAGCCTCAACGTCTTTCATTCCGTCCCACAGACGCAGATTGAAAATCTCCATTTCCCCAAATGTGACAGTATTTTGTGGATCTTGGATCAAAAGCTTTGTTCTGTCTCTTCAGAGTGTTTATCATAGAGTGTATATGAGTCGCTACTCTGCCTCGACTCGTCAGGTTTCCTTCTGTCTCTTGTGTCGTGTTTAAATATCGAGACAAGCTTCTCCGAACACTTCCCACAAACACACAGGGAAAATTATCTACTTAAATGGAGTAGTATGTTGCAGTATTGACTTTAAAACGTCTCTTTTTGTGTCTTCTTTCTGGTCCATGTACCATCTGCTAACGTGGAGGAGGGAGGGGTTATGACCTATATGGCAGCCAGCCACCAGGGGGCGATCATCACACTTCTGGGGGTTGTCATGTCGTCCGTCTTTATTTACTGCCTATGGTTCAGGTCGGTAGATGTATTTAAAAATATACTCCTCTACATCCAAGGTTTGACTAATCAGAAAAATAACAACGTGTATGTGTGTGTGTGTGTGTGTGTGTGTGGTTGTGTGTGTGTGTGTGTGTGTGTGTGTGTGTGTGTGTAACCCTCTAATTGAGGACACGTGTTGATAGATTAATTAAAGCAATAATTCATTTGGACGCGGTGAGTGAAACATGAATAAAGGTCATTATATCAGTCAGCTGCTGCTGCGGCAGATTATTGAACCGCACACAAACACACAGATATGCACACACACACTTGGATATACAACCACACACACAAACACACACACACACTCCACATGTATAATGTAGTGGAGTTGTAATGTATAATTCAGCCGGACTGCAGGTATCACAGGCTCAACAACAACCAAAAAAGACCTTTAAATTATTCAAACGCACAAGCAGAAGCACACGGCGTGTAGAAAGACACACACACACACACACACGCACACACACACACACACACACGCACACACACACAAGCAGCCCATTCTCTCACGCACACACACATTAAAGTTTCAAGGGGGTTTATATGGTAGGTTAAACGGAGGTTAGGCGTCGATAACGAGAGAAGTCTTTTTCGGTCCAAGCGTCGCCTTCAATCTGCAGCTGAGGAGACGGAGCGAGGGAGGATGAAGAGGAGGAGACGGAGGTAAATAACCAGCCATAAATGTCAGTGTGATGTTGTTTCTGTCACTTTTACCGGCTGCGGCACTGAGAGGAACCCGAGGACAAGGTCGGGGGGGAGGGAGGAGAAAAGGGGAAACCGACCATGAGACGATGACGGAGGTAAAAAGAGAGAAAAAGACTTGTGAGGAGTAAAAATAGATTTGAGGTAAAAAAGACCAAAAGATAAAAAAGATGCAGAGTCACACTCGTCAATCAGAGGAAACTTAAAAGGGACGGTTCAGGTCGTCTCTCCTCCCGGTACCTTCCCCTTCACCCGTCTGCTGCTCCTCAAAAACAACTCCATCTTCTCCCACGCTTTTAATATCGCTCTCCTTCTCCCTCTCATATCTCTCTGATTGCTGTCATTTATCAAAACGTCGCACAAATTGTGTGTCCCTGTTAAACCGGTTCCTCTCTTCTTCCTCCACCTTTTCCTTTCACTTTCTTGCTTCACCCTTAAACTTCAAAATCAACCTCCACTCCACTTCTCTCTAGTTAATTTTCATTCCCAGTCTCTCTCTCTCTCCATTTAGAGTTTGCTCTACATGAAATAAAGAACCAGAAAGATGCCGTCCTCCTCCCCGCTGCATGTGACTCACTCGTTCTCTCGCTCTCACTCTATTTCTGTTCTGGTTTCCTCTGTTCCACCTCTGCACCTCGTTTCCTTTCCTTCATGTGTTCGCTCCACCTGCCATGTCAGCTCATAACCAATCCGTCTGTCTTTTATCGCTTCATCCCTCTTTCATCCCTCCTGCCCTCTCTCTCCCTCTCTTTCTCTGTCTCCTACGGGTCTCATCATCTGATGCGTCCAATCGAAACGCTCAGCCGACTCTCCAGCAACTTGGCCGCAACAAAGAAAAAACGCACTTCCTGAAGAACCGAAATAAACACAACAGCAGGGAAAGTGGAGAGCCCTGTGTTCTTTACTTTAACGTCTGCACTTCTAACAAATAAAATATATTTACTACACATTTAAGCTTTAAAACATGAGGGAATACTGTTTATGTTTGTGATTCAAGGACCTTACTGTTATCTTTATAGTCCCTCTACTACAAATGATGCACAATAGTAGCTGTCACCGTTTAGGGTCGCAGGTTTTGATACAGCTGATCCTTACACCATAACACTCCCCCCCGGCAATGTTACTGCAGCATGTGTGTGTGTTTGTGTGCAGGGACTTAAAAGCAGGGCAGCGGATTCCCTCCGGAGTTTTCAGTTTCACTCAATAAAACTTCACTTAGAGCCAGTGTGTGTGTCTGTGTGTGTCTGTGTGTGTGTGTTTATCTTGTCGCTGCTCTTTCGCCTCAGCTCTAATAAACACTAATGATCCGTGTTGACAGAATTCCCCTTTTAAAGGCAGATTTAATTATTAAAGGTGCCGTAAAAAACCGTGAATATAATCTTCCACATGTGAATCAGGCTCGTTCTAAACAGCAGGAAAGTGTGTGGAGCGTTGAGGCGGAGGGGGCGGAGCCTGTAGAGCAGCAGGACCACAGATGTATGACATCATCTGTGAACTAGAACTCGATCTCCAGAGCAAATAAGTTTGCACGTATAACTTGGTTAAGATGAGTGAAACATCACAGTCTCATATAATCTTCTCTACTTGGTGTAATTTCACATTTTATTTCCACAAACTTCTCTCTTTTTAATATTTCTCCTTCTCTTCTTTCGCTCCTCATTCTGTCGTTTGTATTTCCTCTCCTCCCTCACATCTTTACTCGTTCCTCTCCCACTTCTCTCCTTCTCATTTCTAAGTTATATATATTCATGAGAACTACTTCTGTGACCGGGCGCTACACGCAGTTCATTACGTCCTGTGTGTCAAACAGCCAATCAGAGAGTTTATTTAGGGTTTAAAGGCCCGGGGCATGATGGGTGGCCCGGGGCGAGAGTGTGTTCTAGTCAGAACCACTGAGTCGTAACCTGAAGTTACCTCGGTGTTATGTAACTCATCACACTTTCATCTCCCCTCCTCCGTCCCCCTATTCTCTCGCTTCATCTCTTTCTGTTCAGTTTATCACGGGAAAGGTTGATGGTCGGATCGATAACCATGGAAACATCGACAGAGAGGAGGGGAGAGAGGAGAGAGAGAGGAGACAAATTAGAGAACAGGACAGGAAAAAGATGAGAAATAATAAGATGAGAGGAAACAGGAAAGGAGCTTAAACAAGGAAAGGAAAAGAGAAAAGAGGAGAAGTAAAAGTGGGGGGAAACAAGAGGAGATAAGAGGAAAGGAAAGAAGTGAAGAGCAGAATGACAGGAGGAGTAGAGAGGAATGAGATGAGAAGTTAAAAAGAGAGTGGAAAGGAGGAAAAGAGGAGGCAAGGAAGGAGGGAAAAAAAGGAGAGAAGATGAGACAAAAGAGAAAAGATTAGAGGAGCGGAAGAAGAGGAAAGAACAACAAGAGGATGAAGGGATGAGACATGAGAAGACAAGATAACAGGGGAGCAGAAAAGAGGAGAGGTGAATGGGGAGGACACAAAGAAAAGAGGAGGGAGGAGGAAGAGGAGGAGGAGTGGAAGCGATGGAAAGATTGAGGGTCGAGAGGAAGAAGGACAAGCTGAATGGATGAACAGATTTCCCAGGAGACGGAGAAAGAAGGTTAAAAAGAAAAGATGGAGAGAGGGAAGAGAAGAACGAGGAGATGATGCAGGAGCATGTGGAATGCTGAGCTGGACTGTGTTGTGTGTGTGTGTGAGTACAGGTAGTGTGTATTGATCCCACAGAAACATGGAGAGTGTATTGGAGATGTAATTTGCACTAATCTCACTGGAGAACACGGACAACACACCACACACCCAAAGTATTATCTAATGTGTGCGTGTGTGTGTGTGTGTGTCTATGTGTGTGTGTGTGTGTGAGAGAGAGAGACACCTCGACCTCCATCATATAGAACACACACGGCAGCACAAACAAAAAAGAACACACATCCAGACGACAAATCAATGACACAGGAGAGGAGCTGAGAGGTCGTCCAGAAACAAACAGACCAGAGGAGGAAGAAAAGAGAGGGAGAAGTGAAAGAGAGGAAAAAAAAACAATGAACGAGCGAATGAGGAAAACCAGGAAAGAAGACGAGTGAGAGACGGGTGAGACAGAAAGAGAGAGAGAGAGAATTAATGTGGCGAGAAGGAAAAACAGGAAAGGGAGAGGAGGCTGAGATATGGAGTGATGGAGAGATGGGGAGGGGGGTGGAGGGAGAGAGAGGGAGTGAAGGGAGAGGATGTGACAGAGCGAGAGAGGTGAGGGAGAGAGGTTTGCAGTTTGAGGAAGGCTTGTGTAAGTGTTCATCAAGGGTCTCCTGAGATGCACACACACACACACACAGACACACACAGACACACAAAGCCACACACCCATTAAAGGTGTCTGGAGAGGCTAATGTGGCATCTGTTTGTTTGCCAGCATCTGTTGTTGTCATGGCGTCCAGGGGCCGTGTGTTCCTGTCTGCATCAAACGTAGAAATTCAGGGGAGCTGATCTCCGTCATGGCAACCGAATCACTTCCTGTTCGCCAATTAGTCTTCAAAGTAAAAGTACAAATTGCTGTGATGCTTTATATCAAGATGAATTTAGAGCTTTCGTAACAGAAACATTAGCTATAACATAAAAAATGTAAATTCCACATTACAGCGTAAGAACATGGAGTATCTCAGCAGTAGATACTTAGACTCATTCTGTCCATATCTTCTATTCCACCTCTCTTCCTCATCATCCCTTCATCTCTCTCTCTCTCTCTTTCAAGCTCACACCTCCCTGCCCTCTCCTGTCTTTATATCTCGCCCCTCAACCATCTGTAAGTGTCTTATTAACCGCCGGCGGATCTCTCTCTTCCTCCCTGCTTCCTTCTCAGCTGCTTCTCACTCTTCACATCTCGTTGGAACCTCTTATTCCTCCGTCTCCCCCACGTCCCTCCTCTCCTCGCTCTACATTTGCGGAAAAACACGTCTCGTTCCTCCCGCCGTCTTCACAGCGCCGCGGGATGTTGTGAAAAACCACAGACTTTCTACTTTCCGGGCGAGTGACGCTCAAAGGACTGATCTGCCGGAGCTGCAGCCAATTATACCTCCCAGCAAGGTGTAGTGGATGGCAGCCGTCTCCAGGGCAGGCAGACGCCAGAGAAGCAGACAGATCCATGAGTCATATGGATAGGAGGAGGAAGCATGACGGATATTTAATTAGTGTTTTACTATCTGCGACTGAACAGTGAGGAGTACTTGAACTTGTGACCGAGCCGTGGAATAATGATAATAAAAAAAACAATCCCAGGAGTTTATTTGAATCAAGGAAGAGATTGAAACTGTAAAAATAATGTTTCGAAACTATTTTCATCTGAGAAAATCTTTACGATATATAACTGTGCAGACGACAATTGGGGATATATGTGATCGGAGACCCACAGGATGTTGGGAGGAGTCTGTTCTGGTTTCACTCTGTGCATCTGGATTGTTCAAGCCTCCATTGAAAGAGGCTGTAATAAATTATTTTGACATTTAGGCAAAAAAGCCTGATATATGCTCGTGAAGACATCTTAGGAACCATCGCCAATTTTACATATGTATATAAGAAATGTTTCACTACATAATCCATATTTATCAGGCTCTACTGTACAGTGTTTGTGTACATTATATATACACACACACACACATACACACACACAAACAGATAAATACAATGGACTTAACCATTGTTCCCTGTTCACCACATGTGAGCAGTATCAGAAAATGTCCTGGTCAATAAGACAAAAGTGTTTAAGCTGCAAAATGAACGATTTATCAAAAGCTTTCAGTACAAAGTAAAAATATGAAGTCAATTTATATGCTAATGTGTACAGTGATCTCCTCGTGTGTATTTATGTATTTAATCATCAGCGCTGTCACTGCTGCTCGAGGGCAAGTCAGCAGATCTCATCCCATTGACCTCAAAGTCCCTCCAGACAACAAAGGCACTGCTCCATTCATCCTTCTCTTTCTGACCTTCCTTCCTTTTCACTCAGGATCCTCTTAAATCTTCACCTGTGTCAACACTTATCAGCCCCACCCCCCCACCCCATCACTCCGCCCACCCCCATGTAAAAATGGGTCATATTCCTCGATTCAAGGTTTTCAAATGTATTTTAAAAAGTTTCCCTAACAGCTGTTTGAGAATATCCTCGACAGGTGAAGTGATGAGGATGACACAGTCTTATAAATCGCGCCCAGCACAAAATGCAAACTTCCTGCACGTCCTTTGACCTTTTGACCCCTGAGATCTTCTCTACTTGAGGAAAACAAGTCACCGCTCCGTCTGGCACTTCCTCCACCTATCGACTCTCTTCAGATCTTTACCTCCGTCACCTCTCGTACTCGAGAGACTGAAAGCACTTCGACTCCCGGGCACTTATGTCTCCCCCCCGATCCATCTACATCTCCACCTCTGGCTGCCGTCATCACTCCGCTTTGCAGTTTCCCTCTGTCTCTGGAAGCTGGAGACAGCAGTGAACAGACAGGCCTCCAGGGTTTTCTAACTCTGTTCCCTTCTCTAACTCCATCCCATCAAATCTCCATCTCTCCCTCCATCCCTCCATCTCTGCATTTCTTTCATTCTGTCCCATTAAATCTCTATTTCACGTTCAATCGCTCTTTGTATCCGCTCACTCTTGTTCCGGCTCATCGTCTCACTCAGTTCCATTCTTCTCCTTCCTGTCCCGGTCATCCTCCCTTCTTCTCCACATATTTTACCCTCTCACTCAAACACAACATCACTTTAAAATGTAATTTCTCTTATTTACCGAAGAAACATAGTAATTTCCGCTGGATGTCTGTATATCTGGTCTTAAATTAAAGAGGCATGAGAGTCCCTACCTCTTTTTGGTGATATTTGATGGCCAGTTTGAGTTTGGCCAGGTCGTGGCACTGTCGGGGGTCCAGCTCCTCGCTCTGGTCGTTGTCCCTGTGGTTCAGGATGGTCTCAAGTTCTCTGGAGCTCCTGGCCTGGTCCAGGAGGTCTTTGGCGAATCGTTTGCACTGCTGGGACAGCTCCTCGTACTCCTGACGAAACTCGTTCTCCACCTGAGAGCAGGAAGATGGGATAGGTCAGAGTTCTTAGCCCCAGATTATTATGGTTGAATGGCCTCCTCTCCCCCGCTCTGGGGAACTGCTGGTTAAAAGCAGAAAGTACACAGTAAATCCGTGGTGCACAGCTCCTAATAATAGCACCAGTAAAGGAAGCCCTAGAGGAAAATTAGCAGCATATACATGAATGTTAAATCCACAGAGGACTTAACAGCCCATCAGGTTTAGGATGAGACATCCCTCCAGTAAAGTCCACTGTGGTGTTTGGAGAATCGAGGAGGACTGAAGATTCTCCTGCAGTCGACCAGTTGTGAGAAAGGGGGAGCGTCTCATTTAATTTGAGGGAAATCTTTATATTTAGTCTGTACCTTGCTGAGCTCTTTGAGTTCCCAGCCCAGTCTGAAGGCCGTGAGGATGGGATCCTCACTGGACAACGCGATGAGGGAGGGGGAGGCCAGAGCTTTGTAGATGTTCAGTCGAGAGCGGGAATGTCGAAGACTGTCCACCTACAGGAGGACGCACAGATACATGAGAGGACAATAAACTGTATCTTCCAGGTTAATAGATTTGAAGTTTAATCTATAGAATAACAAATAACAGTGACGCTTTTCCAGTCAGCTACTGAACATAAAGGATGAAGAGTAGTTATGACTCACCTCTGAACTTGAGACGCACTCGACACAGTCACATCGTATCTGGTGAGGTCTGGGAATAGTGACCTACACAAAAAAACAGAACAATACATCATCACAGCTGATATCTAATCAATGACATCATTATTTATTTATTTAATATTCAGTTATTCTATAAGTCTTCCTAAACACATTGAGGTGTAGACGGTAACTTCTCAGCATCATCACCTTCCGCTGGACGAGCAGCTTGATGATCTCGTAGTTGTTGGTGTGAGCAGCGAGCATGATGGGAGTTATGTCGGGGGTGAACTCTGAAAACTGGCTGTCCATCATCAGCGAGGGAACCTGGAGAACAAGGAAGGAGAGATAAAGTTCCCCCGTTAGCGTGACACGTGGATGACACTGATGGATTCTTGTCTCTAATAATAAAATCTCAGTTTAATATTGTTTGTGAAACCTCCTCATTAGTGCGGCAGTAAAAACAACTGATAGGAAACAGGAAGAACTCAAAGCACAAAGACATTAGCAGCAGGATGAATCTAATTAAACTCACTTGAGTCAGAATGAAACAAATTAAATAAGCTCAATAAAACTGGAAAAGACTTTAACTGCTGCGGAGCTTTATTTATCTGCTGCAGACTCATGAGACATCTCAGTGATACGAGTCTGAACAGGTAAAAACCAGGGTCATCCATCATGAAGAGGGAAGATACACTCGTCCTCTTTACGACATATAAAGCAATCAAAACATTTGATATGGACACAAACACAAACACACATGCATTCACACTCGATCGACAGACCACAGAAGAAGGTACAGACTTGAGGAAGAGGAGTGAACGAGGGAGGAGGAGGAGGAGGAGGAAGGAGGAGTGGAGCAAACACGTGTGGACTCTCTTTCATCTCTCGGAGGGAGGATGAAGCCGCGTCCTTCTCCTCATTCTCTTCATCTCCTAATCTCTCTGCCGCTATCTCCTCCTTCACCTCCTCTACCCCCGTCTTTCATCCTCTCTTCCACCTCCCTCCCCTCTCCCTCCCTCCCTCCCTCCCTCCCTCCCTCCCTCCCTCCCTGCCAAAGCCTTTTTCATCTGGTGTCTCTTATTTTTGCAGGAGAGATAAGGGGTGTGAAAACATCTGTCACAAACTTGACAACGAATCACCCAATGATTAAAGACACACACGCACACACAGACACACACAAAATGATCTATTTACAGTAGTTTGAGTTGAAATTAATTGGGTTATTTTAGAGAGAAAAGAAAAAACCCTTGAAGAAACATTTGTTTTTTTGTGTTTTCTGGGTCTTCAGATCTCGACCCGTCCTGAGATTTGGTCGCCAGCGTTTCCTGAGAGTCTGACTCAATAAAGGTTTTTAATAATAATCATTAAAGTTTCATTTTTGTTCATTTAAAAATAAGAAATAAAACAAAGCAACAAAGGAAAAAACAGAAAACCCAAAGTCATAAATTCACATTTACAGACACACCGATGAAAGTACACACACAGACACACACACACAGACACACACTTAAATTCCTTTTTTCAGACATCAAAAGAAAAGTGAGAGAGGGAGTCTGCGGAACACGTCCTCATCTGCATATCTCTCACTCTCTCAATGTTGCTCTTCCTCCCTCCATCATTTCTTCTTCTCATGACCTACTACTGACAACATCTCTCTCTCTCTCTCTCTCTCTCTCTCTCTCTCTCTCTCTCTCTCTCTCTGCTTATTTCCTTCCCTCGTTCAAACAAACTCTCCTTCTCTTGGTTTTCAAAGGCTCTGGAAGTATTTTTAACACTCACCGCGGCTATTCCCCCCTCCACTTTGAAAACAAAACTCCATCCACATGACTTCAATTCAGAAATATCTCCATCAAGATGAGAACACAATACAAACGCAACAAAAACTTTTGACATTTGACTTTTCAGACACTCAGCGTCAAAATGACAGCCAGGAGTTTTCTGATTTCACAATAGAATGTAGAAATGTCCCTGCTGCTCCTCTGTGTGTCTGTTATCTTTTATTTGGACCGACTGCAGCACGAGATAGAAAAACAATAGATGTTTTGTGTCTTTAATTATAAACATGATGAGTACAGATCCACTGGAGGAACTGCAGCTCCATCGCCTGCTCATTGAAAACAAAAGGATAAAGGATTTTCTCTCAACGTGGAGGTGAAAGAAAAACAGAAAACACAGAGAGAACACATTTGTTCCCGTCCTCGTCCAGCTGAGAGCAGACCAAGAAAACCTTCCCACAATCCTCTGCTTCGTCCAAGGGTTGGTTGCCATGGCGCCGTGGCACCTCACAGCCTCAGACGGTCCAAAAACTTATGTAAAATAAGACGTCTCTGTTTCTCTTTCATTTTCCTTCATTTAAAAATATCTCCTCCTTACCATTATCGTCCTCGGATCTCCTTTCTTGTCCAGAGTCTCTCTCTCTCTCTCCTTCTCTACCTCGCTCTCTCTCTCCCTCTCTTCTCCCTCTCTCTGCTCCTCGAGCATCTTCAGCAACTTCAAGTTAACCGTACTGTGCAACATGTTTTTCTCTCTCTCTCTCTCTCTCTCTCTCTCTCTCTCTCTCTCTCTCTTCTCTCTCTCTCTCTCTCTCTCTCTCTCTCTCTCTCTCTCTCTCTCTCTCTCTGTCTCACACACACGCTGTCTGTCTCTAAATCCTGTTTCACAGTTTGTCTATAAAACGAGATGTTTAATTTCCCTCCTCAGCAGAATCACGATGAATAAATGTGCTGCTCATTACCGCTCCTCACACACACACACACACACACACACACACACACACACACACACACACACACACACACACACTCCAATATGGCAAGTACACACACACGGTCATGCTTGAATGCGCCTGAATGCCACAAATTAACATACGTTCATGAATCCATTTCTCTCTCTCATTTGCTTAAACACAGTCGTCCACACAAACACAAAGACACATATACACACACACACACACAACGACACAGACACACACACACACCTGTTTCTCGCCGCTGGGCCTCCTGTGCGACAGCAGCAGCTCCACGGCGCCCACCACCTCCTTCCTGATGGCGTAGAGCAGCGCGTCGCCCGTGTGGATGCCGTGGTCGAGCAGCAGCTCCATGATCTCCAGGTTCTCGTTCTCGATGGCGATGAGGAGCGCGCTGCGGCCCAGCGGGTCCAGACAGTTCACGTCCATGTTGTAGTAGACCTCCGCCTCCCGGAGGGCGTGTTTGACCCCCGCATAGTCGCCTGGGGAGGGAGGAAGGGTTCCAGACAATGATATCATCATGACTCACAGCAGGACCATGTTTGTGTGTTTATTTAGTTTGGTGTCACAAAAAGGAGTGGAAAGAAGTGATGGAGATGGAGATAAAGAGACAGGTGTGTGTTTGTACCTTTCTCCACAGCGGTGAGGTACGCCCTCTCCTCTGCAGACAGCTCCACCTCGGCCCTCACGATCTGCAGGGGGATGCGGTCGCGGTACGGCGAATACGTCGCCTGCACATCCGAAAGAACAACAAAACAACAACATGACACCGGTGACACGTCTCTTGAATCAACAGTGACTCAGCTAGAGGAGAAGGAAGGAGCTGAGAGTGTTTGTTTCCTCCTTCACAGAGGTCAGGGGTCACAGTTGATTTGTCTGAGACGATTTGGTTTAAACAAACTTTTCAAATGCTCATTTTGTGCAGCTAATGACCTGAAACTGTAAATGTTCTACTCTCACTTTCATGAGGCAAATATTTCTCTGTTTATTTTCAAGAGGAAAGTGTAACTCAGTCAGCTTCACAGGCGGAGGTGTCGTTTTTCATGCAGCGCTGGATATTTTATAAACCCTTCAAAAAGGCCGAGGCGCCGCCATCCGTCATCGCCTCCGAGAACATGAATCACGGCGGCGAAGTAACCATGAAGTTACAGTGAGGAGCGTCGGAGGGTGACGGTGACACGCTCACGGCTGATTGCATCTGATTTCATCTCTCAGTGACGGGGAAAAACAAACAAGTGATGGATGGAGCTGCACGTTTCTCACTGTGTCTTAAGACTTTGTGTTTGTGCATGCGTGGGATTCATGCAAGATCATGCGATAAACCAGATGTGTCTGTGCGTGTCCGTGTGTGTGTGTGTGTGGGTGTGTGTGTTGGACTCACCTTCTTGTAGTACAACTGTGTCATGGGATTCATCTGGCCTGTCAGGAGAAAAACGGGAAAAAGAGAGGAAGAGTTACGACTTGTTTAGAAGTGATGAAGATAAACTTATATGTGGTCATGGTGATAACGTCCTGAACACCGACACAAGACGCTCGTGCTCGTGAGCAGCCGGCTCTCGCTCCACGTTCACCACCTCTCTCTGCCGATGACAGATATGCTAATGTCTCCAATGTGGGTCAGGACTCGGCCTGACACTGGGAACTGAACCCGTTACCGCAGCCGAGACACAGATCTGCATTTTTAACACGGCTGTAATTGGTCGGGAGGGAAAATAAAAAGCTGACGGAGCACAGAGGTATTTTTAGAGGAAGAATTAAACACACACACACACACACACACACACACACACACACACACAGTCTGCAGCCTCCTGTTTCTGTTAAGGGGATGTGAACAATGTGAATGGGAGTGGAGGTTTCTACAGTGTGAATGTCCCAGAGCTCACACTTTCTCCGAGGGCCTGAAATTCAATCAAGCTGCACCAAATTCCTCTAAATATTTCAGATCCAATTTTTTATTTCTGAGAAAATCTGTTATTAATATGTCTCCTTGTGACGACTGGTTCCCACTCGCTCCGCCTGTACATCCACTGGCTTGCAAATAAATCAGCTAAATGAAAATGGCAGCTCATTACAGAAAGGTCAGACACATACAAGATGGCGGGGGTCGCAGTTTATCCTCCCGTCTCTTCCTCCCGTGGTTAATCGAGTTTAATCAGCTTCATTATTGCTGAAGGAAGTTCCCTGGAAGTTCGAACGCGTTTCTTGGGAACGACTGTAATCAAACCTCTGATGACGTTTCTCCTTCTTCCGGGCGCAGAGGAAACAGCCGGTTGTATTTTCAGGTCACTTGACGATTCGTGGACGTGGAGGCGTTCATTTGTCTTTCAGCTGCTGATGAACAGAGTCTCTGACAGCCAGGACGTCTCTGTGACTCCTTCCTACAACCTGTGATTAACAGTGTCACTGGAGCGTCACACATTGAACCTCTCAGTTCTGACCACGACAGCCCTCCGCCCTCTGTCAGCAGAGATAACATTCAGCTTCAGATTCAACTGAGACGTGTGAGGGTCGGCTCCAAACGAGGGCCGAAGGAGTCCTGGTTACAGATCTGTGATTTCCTGCAGAGCTTCTTTTTAAGTGCATTGTTTTCCCCGAGCTGCTGACGCTGCAGCTGAGAAACACTTGTTTATTGAACATTAAGGTAAAATAAATTGATGCCGTTAAAAAAACAAATTCTGCAGGTTTCAGCAAATAAAAAAACGGATTTGTTTCTTTCCTGCTGATTTGGTTTCCCCCTTCTTTCCTTTTTATAACTCCTCTGATCTCAGGATAAGAACCATGGACTCGTCCTGCACTGGACCGTTCACAGACCTGGAGGTGATGGGCATCAGCTCACAGCCGACGGGTCTGTTGACGCCTGAATTACGTGGAGGAGATTAATCCTGCGCTGGCATGTTGCTGGAATGCAGATGCTTTTGAGAATCTGCATAGTGAGGGAGAATTTATGCTGACGGCTTTACAATGCTCCACTGACTGTGGCTACAGCAATGCAGATAAACTCCCTGCTCGGCTCCTATCTCCCCCCATCGCTCGCTCGCCCCCAAGTTCCCCAGCAGCCGGGACTTTCTCTTCCTTCACCTTGCATTTCTCTATGGCTCTACATTTTTTCCCACATCAATCCTTCCTTTCCCTGCAGCCTGTTCACTGTTGAACGCTCCCGATCTGCCCTCATCCCGATCTGCGAGTGAGTGACGTATCCGTCACTCACTCGCTCCTCTCCTCCTCCTTATCTCTCCTCCTCAGGAATCTCTCTCCTCGTCTTTCACTTCCTGCATGTTTGAGATTTTCTGCTCTATTTTCTGTCTCTCGTGTCTATTCCCTCCAAACAAAAATTTACTCCCTTCTGAACTTGCTCCTCCTCATAATTCTCGTCTCCCCCTCTCTTTCCATCTCATTGCCTCCTCTTCCCGTTTTGTTTTCCTCTCGGCTGCAGTCGAGGTTGCTCTCTCCACATCTGTCTCTCTCTCTCTCTCTCTCTCTCTCTCTCTCTCCTCCTGCATTTTTTAAACACCGCTGGTTGTTCACAGTGACTCTCAAGAGTATCACAACGACATCATCACACTGAATCCTACTAAATAAATAAATCACACATCGCAGAAGTTCATTTGCACCTGAAGCTGTTTTCAGACATGAACTGAAGTCCCGACATGGTCCTGAAATGTTCTGGAGGTTCTGGATGTGAGAACAAATGTCTCAAGTGGAAATTAGGCTCACATCCGTTTGTATATTTTCCATTTTGATTTGTTGTCTTATGTTTTTATTGTTGATTCCAAACGTATCTTTCTTTGTATTCACTGGTATTGATTTAATGAGAATGGTGCAAAGCCGTCACGTTTTCATGTTTTATCCTCGAGGAGAGACTGAACACACGATCCGATAATGATCATTAGCTGCAGAACTTCCTTCACAGCAGGAAGATGTTAATCCTCCGTTTAATGAATCACACGTTTCAGCAGCCGACACTTTATAAAGTGAAGAGCGGAGGAAAACTGTGAGATAAGCAGAAAGTTTCCCTCTCACCCGAGCTCTAATGAGAGAAAGTGGAGCCAAGCGTTTATTATATGTGGGTCTCTCTCTCTCTCTCTCTCTCTCTCTCACCCCTTCCCTCTTCTCACTTCGTCCCTGTCACCAGCAGCTGCTGCAGTAATCAATAACAACAGAACCGGCCTCCTCAGGTGAAACCTCTCAGGGGTTCTGACTCCAGAATCGTACTGACGTTAGACGAACTCAGGACGATGGAAACATTCCAGACGATTACTGTTCAAGTTTCTAGTTTAACGAGGAAACTGTCTGGAAGAATACAATTATCTCAGGATGAAGAAGGAGAGACGTACACGAAGAAGATGAAGACGTCATCTTGGAAAGACGAGGACATTCCAGAGCTTTGGGAGATGAGGCACGAAGCCTATTCAGCATCCAGCCACCAGGGGGCGATCCAGATAACTTGAGTTTGGCACTTTGTTTGTCTCCTTTCTCTCATCCTCACTCGTCCTCCATCTTTTCTGCTGTGACAGCCTCTCTCTCTCTCTCTTCCCTCCTCTTCCCTTCATTCATCCCAGCAACATTCCTCTTTCATTACCTCGGCCGTTCATCTCACTTTCTCTCACTCCCTCTCGTAGATTTTCTCCGGCTGTCTCCTTCCATCTTTCCTGTAGCTCATCAAACTCCATCTCTCACTTCCACTTTCAACCTCAGTATCGCTCACTCTGCTCTCTCTCTCTTTTTGGCTTCTCTCGTTTTTACCCGTCTCTCCTTTAGTTGTTTTTTATCTTATTTTCTTTCATTTCGTCTCCTCACAGTCTTTCGTCTCTCTGGCTCCTGCATCTTTTGCTCCTCAAAACCTCTTCCCCTCTCCACTTTTCTCCCCCATTCCCTCCATCCCAGGAGGACTGCCTGGTCTCAGCCCGCCCCCTCCCTCCATCTTGGCCTTTTCTTCTTTAAAGAGATGAGTTTGCATAGAAGAGAGAAGAGAGGCAAACAGACCCACAGCAAAATACAGTAAAGGGCTTTATTAAAATGATAAATCTGAACTACACGTGTTTGATAACGTGATCTCGTGTATATTTAATCTAAGCTTCTTCATCGTGTGCAGTTGTCATGAAGGTTACACGGAGGCAGGAAGAGTCGCAGTTTATGTTCCTGCCGTACCGGAGGCTGCAGATTCTAGGAACTTAAGTTTTTGTATATCATATGTGTGACGTACTGTATTGTTGAGTATTTTTTACGCTTGATAGCCTAACATATTATATTGTAAGGTATCGTATCTTAATTTCACGTTGTCGTATATCTTATTGTAACATCTTTTAACGTATCATATTATAAAGCATCATTTTGTTTTGTAACATCGCATTTAGTTACATAGTGTCATATCATATTGTAAGGTATTAAATCATAAAGCATCACATATTGTTACATAACATGTCATATTGTATAGTCCTGAATACTAATGCATCATCTTTCATTGAACTGTAATGTTTTGTTAATATGCTTTTGATGGACCATGTTGAGATAAATGCTCCGTGGATAAACCCTCCAGATAAAAGCTTTTGTATGAAATATGTTGATCCAAAACAGACGTAGAGGTTAATGTCAGTGGTAATGACAGAGCGGCTGAACTGCATCAGGTAAACATCACCTGAGGATTCAGAGTGAGTGAGGCTGCAGGAGCTCAGAGACACTCACGTTAATCATTCAGTGAATTAGGAGCTTTTCACACGAGAGAACACAGAGGGCAGCTCAGGTACGTCAGGGAGAACACAGTGTCCACACAACGTCCACACAACGTCCACACAATGTCCACACAGTGTCCACACAGCAGTGACACGCAGATTTAAAATAACACAACGCGCTGGTGATGGCTCGTCTTCCAAAAGCTGCCTTTACCCGCTGCATGGTGCCAAAGTAAAGTTTGTAAAGCTGACACAAAAATGGATTTATCATATTGCACAAAACTAACAACACGTCACATCCACTTGTTAGACAACATTCTGCCTCTAACACGCAAAGCTGCAGCAGAGATCCTGTATGTTCTCACTCCAGAGCTTCACAATCACAGCCGGTCTGAGGTAACACATCACTCACTATGCGTTTTAAGAGTCTGAATTACACTTGCACATTTTAAGTTCATATTTTTGACCTCCTCCATCATGCACACACCATCGTGTACAGCTAACATCGGTATAAAGCACTTCCTTTATTGATCCCGGGGCAGACGTGGTCTTTACCCCGTCTCCGAGCCAGGTCAGTGTCAGTTTCCATCTCTTCTGCAGTGACAGCAGACTCATAATGTGACACGTAATGAAATGACAAATTCAGCCTGTGGCCAGAAAGGATGGTTGTAGTCTACAGGGCGACAGAGGAGAGGAGGAGGAGGAGGAGGAGGAAGAGGAGGAGGAAGAGGAGGGAAAACTCATCCACTTAGTCGAGCTGAGGAATTTTTAAAAGCTCAAAACTGATTTTTATAACTTATTTGATTCATTTTCGGTGACGAGACTCGACCTTTGTAAATTTTTCATCCATGTCATTGTTTGCCAGCTTTTAAAATATCCGTCCATTTCTTCTTAATGTCAGTGTTAGTGTTGAGAGTGCAGCTTGAGTCTGTGTCTTAAAGCCACAGCTGCTGATGCTGATGAACATTTCCTTTCTGCATCTCTGAAATCAGGACGCTCCGAACACTTCAAGTTGTTATTTTGGGTCTTTGATTAGTTTTTCGTGAAAGAGCACTTCCCGGCATAAGAGGCAGGAAACAGCCTCATATTGAATTATCAGGGGCTCTGATTATGCTAATGTTGTATCCTCTTACACTGTTGTTCACATTCTCTGGTTTACGCACAACAGTTACACACTTGACTCAAGTTTCATGATAGTCACTGTACGAACAAACAGACATTGTATCGCGACATGTTTCTGGCACGAGGACCATTCAGGCTTTTCGTTTGTTTCCTGCCAAGCAAAAAAAGGGGAAGTGGAAAGATATGTAGTGAGATAAGAGGGAGAGGAAATCTCACTTTGAAGCAGAGGAGACAATTGGGGTAAAACGGAGGAGGGAAGAGAGAAAGGACGTGTCACAGAGGAGGCAGAGGTGAATCTTAATGAGCGACCACGCTTCATGTTCACAAGCGATAACCCGAGAAGACAAAACCTGCTCTGCCGTGTTGCGTTCGAGGACTGAGTTGCTGCCGCTTTGATGAAGAAGGGCAAAGGCAGGGCAGAGGGGGATCTTAATTGGAATCTTAATTAGTCCCCAAACAACTTCCAACACTGAAAATTCAAACCCGAGGAGCGTGAATCTCCTCCGCAGGCGGCAGAGCGGCAGCTTTTGATGGAGGATGGAGAAGGATTTTGGAGCACAGCCTGGAGGGGCTTTCCTCCGGCTGACGGAGGGTTTAAGGAGCCGGGGCGTCACCAGAAGTCACAGTTTAGATCGGATTCAATAAGGAAAAGACTGAGAGTCAGATTGTTAACACGCTGCAGAGAACATGAGGAGGGAGAGCAGGAGAGAGAGCAGGAGAGAGAGCAGGAGAGAGAGCAGGAGAGAGAGAGACCAGGAGAGAGAGCAGGAGTGAGAATAGGAGAGAGAGCAGTGGAGAGAGCAGGAGAGAGAGCAGGAGAGAGAGCAGGAGTGAGAGCAGTAGAGAGAGCAGGAGTGAGAGCAGGGGAGAGAGCAGGAGAGAGAGCAGGAGAGAGAGAGACCAGGAGAGAGAGCAGGAGTGAGAATAGGAGAGAGAGCAGTGGAGAGAGCAGGAGAGAGAGCAGGAGTGAGAGCAGGAGAGAGACCAGGAGAGAGAGCAGGAGAGAGAGCAGGAGAGAGAGCAGGAGTGAGAGCAGGAGAGAGAGCAGGAGAGAGAGCAGGAGTTAGAGCAGGAGAGAGAGCAGGAGAGAGAGCAGGAGTGAGAGCAGTAGAGAGAGCAGGAGAGAGAGCAGGAGAGAGAGCAGTAGAGAGAGCAGGAGTTAGAGCAGGAGAGAGAGCAGGAGAGAGAGCAGGAGTGAGAGCAGTAGAGAGAGCAGGAGAGAGAGCAGGAGAGAGAGCAGTAGAGAGAGCAGGAGAGAGAGCAGGAGTGAGAGCAGGAGTGAGAGCAGGAGAGAGAGCAGGAGTGAGAGAGCAGTGGAGAGAGCAGGAGTGAGAGCAGGAGAGAGAGCAGTAGAGAGAGCAGGAGAGAGAGCAGGAGTGAGAGCAGGAGAGAGAGCAGGAGTGAGAGAGCAGGAAAGAGAGCAGGAGAGAGAGCAGGAGTTAGAGCAGGAGAGAGAGCAGGAGTGAGAGCAGGAGAGAGAGCAGGAGTTAGAGCAGAGAGAGAGGAGGAGAGAGAGCAGGAGAGAGAGCAGGAGAGAGAGCAGGAGTTAGAGCAGGAGAGAGAGCAGGAAAGAGAGCAGGAGAGAGAGCAGGAGTTAGAGCAGGAGAGAGAGCAGGAGTGAGAGCAGGAGAGAGAGCAGGAGTGAGAGGCCGACAACCCAAAGTTCTGGCTCTCAATTATGGAGTGTGCATTAATTTTTGTACCTGCATACATTAATATGACAGTCAGCCAAAAGTGGAGCAAGTGATTGCCCCCTGGTGGCTGTATAGAGGATTAACCCCGCCTCTAAACTCACCACATCCCTTCTGCGCTTAAAATGAGGTTAAAAGTGAAAGATGGCAGCGTGTCCAGGATGTTTCATTTAACGGGAGGAAGTGAAGATGCATCATCTATCTCTCTTTAAGGTTTATGGTTTGTCCTGGAGGACGATTCACTTTACAACCTGTGAGTCTGGAAGGAGGCAGAGGAGGAAGAAGAACGGGACGAGGGAAAAATCTGGCGAACAAAACTCTGCTGGCAGATGATGCAATGTTTTGTTGTGTAACGCTCTAAATATAGATCCAAAAGGCATTCGGCTGTTCAGGAGACGAGACCGCCAGCTGAACTGGAAATATCTCACCCCCGCCGCTACCTTGAATCCTGGGGGAGCATCTCCCTCCACCTCTAATCCCTCATCCCCCCTTTCTCTTCTAATCCCACTTTTTTTGTTAGTTTCCCTTCTTCTCTCCGTCTCTTATACCATTCTTTGTCATCTCTCCTTCCTCCACATCTTCACAGATACTTCTCTCCTCTTCTGTTTTCGACTCACTCATCCTTCCTTTGATTCCCGTGCCTTAATTCAAACTCTTCCCCGTCTCTCGCTTCCTGCCATCCCTCACTTCACCTCTCCCAGCCATCTGTTATCCACTCCCACCACAGCATCCCTCACCTCTCCTCCTCCACCTCTCTCCGTCTTCTCATCTGCTCCTTCCATCCCTCATCTGTCCTGCCGTCCTCTTCACCTCCTGACTCCTATCCACCTCGTCTCCTCTCACTCGCTCTTAAACTCGTCTTCCCTCTGACATGTTAGTGAGTCACACCGATAAAAACCTGAGTTCATCCTCTTTCCTCCTTTCTTCTTCGTTCCATCGCCTTCAACCATTCTCCCTCTGTCCTGTCCTCCTTTAAAGACAATTCATTTAATAAGCTCTCCTCTATTGCCATTGTCCTCTCGCTCCTTCTTTCCCCAATTTCGCGAAGCATTTGATAAACACCTTAAGAAAGACAGAGAACCAACGAAACAATCAAGGAAGGAAAGAGAGAGACAAAGACAGAAAGAACAGCAGGCATGACAGGGGAGAAAGAAGAAGAAAGGAATTTTCGTTGTCAACTCTCGTTCAAATTCTGTTGGACTTCTGTTTGTCTTGTCGCCAGTGAGAGAGATTAATTAAAACTCTGCTCTTCTGTTTATTCAGCTCTTGAGCCTCGTCCCCAATGAAACACAGTTCTGTGACTTTGGCTGGAAAACGAAAAAACAAAAAAACTTGCCCAATTGTTGTTTGTCAGTTGGCTCGAGAGAATTTATCTTTCAGGCTGCATTTGAAGATGAGTCATCCCTCCTTCTATCCTTCCTTCCTTCCTTCCCTCCTTCCTATCTCCTCCACCCTTCCTGCCTTTAATTTACTAATACGTAATTATACAATGAACTATAATTGAGTTTGTTGCGCTACATCAGTCTTCTTAATTGGCCTGGTCTCCATGTTTCACTGTGTGTGTGTGTGTGTGTGTGTGTGTGTATTCCGAAGTGACTTTGACAGGTGTGTGTGATGGTAAGTGCGGGTCTGTAAGTGGATGTGTGTGACTTTCTCTAATCAGTGACTTAAAGTGCATGCGCCCATGTGGATCGTTGGTTCACTCACACAGACACACACACACACACACACACACACAGTTAATGATAAGCGGTGATAAATTGAGTCATTATCACGTCACATCTACATGCTGCGTCAGGCGTCTTGTGTAAGTGTGTGTTACAAGAAGCAGGATCCAGTGTGTGTGTGTGTGTGTGTGTAAGAGAGAGCGTGATATGTTTGCTGCTGTTTTCCTGATTTACAAATTGTCTCACACACACACACACATACACACACACACACACACGTCTTGTGCGATGCTTAGTCATGGCTAAAGGAGGCTGAGTGATCGCCATGGAAACAATACTCAGGTTGGACCAATCAGGAAGCAGCTGACGCGTCTTCCTACAGCAGCGGCAGGTTGAAAGGTTGAAGCAGAAGGTTTCTGACTCCTGATTCACATATCACACTCATATGAACCGTTCCCTCCTATTGTTTGTGTTATATATGTTTATATATCAGTAATAATAAGTCACAACAACAAGGCTGAAGATATCGGTCGTATCGTTTTCACACCGTGAAACAGACGCAAGAAAGTGGGTCCATGAAAACAGGACACAGGCTAATTAGTCGCACAACTCGTGTGTGTGTGTGTGTGTGTGTGTGTGTGTTGGGTTAATTAGCCAGGAAGACAGCAGGCAGACGGTAGGCAGCCTCTTTTGATCTGACTGCTAAGTACTTCCCAGAGATACACACACACACACACACTCACACACACACTCACACAGCATATAAAAAGTGTCCACATTCTGTTATTGTTTCACTGACAGCAGAAGAACAACAGACTTTCTAATTATGGATGACTCAGCGACACAATCACAGTTACCAAACCTGTGTGTGTGTGTGTGTTTGTGTGTTTGTGTGTGCGAGCTTCCAGACTTTCTGCAGAGTTTCCCCGGCCGTAACACGTTTCTAACACACGAAAAAAAGAAAACAAATATGTCAGCGGGGTCACACAATGATTTTTTTTTAGTTTTTGCGATAGTAGCCATAAACAAAAACACGTGATCATTCCTGCGTCTCATCTGAATAACAGAGACGTGTGACCTCATGTCTGCAAACAGCTAATGTGACCGACTGAAGCAGAGGACGCTATCAACAAACCGACTTAGTGTTTCTGTAAATCAAATGATCTCCCTCTCTTTGCATCTTGTGCCTTTTTCGGGTCTCGGCCGGCAGGCAGACGACAAAAACATCCAATTCTGAAAGTGAAACGCTGCCGACAGAGAAATTAGGTTTTCAGCTTTTATCTTTAAAACAAACAAATGAGGTTTGGCTCCAGAGCATCTCAGTGTTTTCTGAGTGAACCTCCATCGTCAGAACGAGAGAAGAAGAAGAAGAGACAGGAGACCGCAGACAGCTAAGGAGACAGATGGAGGAGATATGAAAAAACAGGCCGAGCCGTTCCGAGCTAGAAACTGTGAATTTACACCAGCGCGTCTTTGCTTTAATGACACGAAGGGAAGTAAAATAAAACCACTAAATATTCATGACCGAGGAAGAAACTGCCAGATACATGTCTGAGAGACACCAGGAGACGAAGTGACTCATTTAACTCTTCACTGGCTGAGTCGAATCAGGAATAATCAAAGTAACTGGAGATAAGAACCAATCAGGAAGAGAATGTGTGTGTGTCTGCGATTGCTAAACTTTCAAACTAAAAACACAACCCCGGAGCTTTCAAACGGAAACAAGGCCTTTTACACAAGGACTCTGTTTCAGGGGGAGTGTGGACGTTAGGCGTCACCATAGCAGCCGATGATTGGCATAGCTGTGGTTTCTTAAGAGATGGAAGAAAGAGAAGAAGACGTCGATTGTACGAAGATGTGTTACACAAACTCTGTTCCTCGAGATCTGATGGTTATCCCCTAATCTGCTACTTGAACGTCGCACGCCAGCATTCCAGATGTTTCAGGATAAAACCAAACCACTGGCAGAGTGGAGAAGAGGAGACAGAGCTCCAGATGAAACCCTCGGAGCAGGAGGACGTGAGCCGCCCCGAGGGTCACCGCTGGTTGCCGGGTCCCTGTCGACTGCGGCTGTCATGGTTACCAGCGTGGCAAGTCGTACGGCACACATCTGCATCTGGGGACATTGTGTCTGAGAGTGACGCGTCTCACACACACAGGGAAATGTTCACCCTTTGAAATACACAATCTGGAACACACACAGACGCGCACACACTCCTGTTGTACACACAAACAGGAAGATACACACATGCACATACCAGCACTCGAAGACATTAGCATATACAAACACAAACACAGAGTCACACACTTACATACACAAAATCATGAAAATCTCTCTCTCATCATCTCTCTCTCTCTCTCTCTCTCTCTCTCTCTCTCTCTCTCTCTCTCTCTCTCTCTCTCTCTCTCTCTCGTCATGTGATCTAATCTGAGCTAATGTGTTGCCAAACGACCTCAGAGGGACGTCAATCAGTCAGACAGACCCACAAAAGACAGTGTGGATCTGTCCCCAGGGTGGGTAAGCACACACACACACACACACACACACAGACACACACACCCTTACACACAATATTCTGCACACACACTGATACAAGCACATACACACAAATAAACATAATGGGATTGCAAAACTGTGTCTGCGGCACACAGACACACTTAATGGTGATGCATAAGTCAAAGTGTGCCGTTAGAGAGATGGAGCACGAGATGAGGAAATGGAGGAGATGTTAAGGAATGTGTAAGTGTGTGTGTGTGTGTCTGTGTGTGTGTGTGTGTGTGTGTTGGTATTGATCCAGTCCCCCCCCCACTGCAGCTCTGACCTCCCGCTGAGACGCTGCATTTACATTTCAGATGCTGAGTTCAGGTTCTCGTCTCCGCTGTCGGACACAAGAACGTCACGACCACGACCACCGCCAGGATCGAACATGTGACGCTTGACCAACATAGACCGATGCGTTCACTGTCCATACAAGAGAAGAATCAAACTGCGCTGCCAGGTCAAACCGTTCAAACAGGAAGCGGCAGCGTCTTCATTTTGTCTTTTAATCGATCGACAGCAGAGCTACACACGCTGAACAATTTCTCTCTGAAGGTGGATGAAAAGATTGCTTGACCTTTTGTCCTCCTCTAAATGTTCCCCGAGGCCTGAATAAATACTGGATGAGAATTCATCTGGTCCTCCGCCTCGAACACGCTCTCCGGCTGTAAGGTGAGCGTGCACGTCATCGTTCACGTGAAGGCGCCGGAGATGAAATCACATTTCATCAGCAGAGGTGTTGATGACTATATTCAAAAATCTGATGCTGTGAAATAAAATAATGTTTTGAAAATTTTAGAATTTAACCTGAGACCACGGTGGAACCTTCAAATTTTGTTTTCTTCAATTAATCCATTAATTCAACAACTGTCTATTTAAAGTTCCATCGTGTCCAGAAAATAATGTAATGCAAACATTTTAAATGGAGTTAAAGTCTGAACTACTGAAGTATTTTGTCATAGACTCAACATCTCATTTTATTGTGATGAATCTGCTGAATGCAGCCTCAGCATGAACCTTCAGAAGGAAACTGACACTAGAGACGCCGAGAGTCGAGGGAGTAGCCAGGAAACCATTTCTTTCTCCTCGGAAATGGGCTGCAACTGCATTAAGCCGATTTAGTCCTCGAAGTTAGAATCGTTTTATCCTCATTGTGTGTTTGTGTGTGTGTGTGTGTGTGTGTTCTCCAGCTCAGATCAATGTATGGACTGATCCTCAGCTGCTCACTGGATCGGTTCCGGGCTGGTTTTTTTCTTTCCGTGTCGCAGCAGCAGTAAACCAACAGCGACATGTTTATGGGCGATGAAGATCAGCGGCGATGCAGAGGCTGAAATATCAATACAACGCAATCAGGACAGGAAATGAGCAGCAGCCTCCTCACAGGCGCTGCTGCAGCAGTTCACTGCGGGGAAGCTTGTGACTTCTTCTGTGTGAGAGAGGAGGAAGAGTTTGAATTCGGACTCTCGATCTACACGACGAGCTGAGATCAATTCAGAATCGAGTGTTTGTAGACCATCAGTCATTGTCACAGCGCCCCCTGCAGGTCTGGGACTGTACAAAATATGCAGTTACGCGTAACAACTGTAACTGTCCACAGCGTCTTCAGCAGCCATGACACATTTCACAGGTTTTAATTAAAAACGACAGACGACTTCTGTCCGAGCGAGCGACGTCCTTGGAAAAGCGTGGGGTGGAGAGTGTTTGACATTCAGAGGGCTCATTAAGCAGAGTAACTGATCTGTGGCTTTTTAATCATCGTGGCCTTTAATAGAACATTTTTATCACCAGAAACGCTTCAGACAAACGGTGGAACAATGTTTCATGTCATCGATATGACGAGCGCTGATCTCAGGACAGTTTATCACAGGGGGAAGGATTCATTGTCAGACTTCTACTTTAACGTAACAGTTCCCAGGACGTCTCTTCTTCTCGTCTTCCTCATCCTCACAGTTTTCCTCACTGGAGCTGCTATCTTCTCTGTTTTCAGCTGGCTCTATCTTCACCTTCAAAACACGATGGAACATTTTGTTTAGCTTCGACTGGAAATAAAACACCTGCCACATCCTGAGAACCTGCTCTCTTTCTGTTCCATCTGCAGGAGGTGGCTTGTATCTACACACACAGGGGGCGTCTCTATGGGCTTTAAGACATTCAATTGTAAAGGAGTTAAGGAGGCCTTTTTTATGCCATATTGATTTTCCCGATGGTTAAATGAAATGTCAGAGCACTCTGCGGCTCGCTGTGATAGACTGCAACGAGCAGCTGCTTACTAAAGCACTCCTACAAGGGTGAGGTGTCATAAAGGTTCAGCCGAGCGTCTGATCAAAGCCGGACGCGGCTTCAAGCACAGACACCGAGCACATTCCATCTCCACGTCGGGACATCGTCTCTCCGTGATCTCCTCCAGTAAGTCCTGAAATCTGTCACGAGAAGAGAACGAGAGAGGAGCACTGACTTCAAACCCCAACGACTGACCCCTAAAAGAAAAGGGAAGAGGATTCTAAAGAGCTCTTCAACTTCTATACGTTGATTGAACAGACACTCCAGCTGTTTTCAGACCTGCACTGAAGTCCATGTTCCTGAAGGTTTCTGGAGGTTCTGTGTGTGAGAACACATGAAGAAGAGGAGCCGTGGAAGATGGAAGATGATCCACATTCAGGAGATAACCAAGAGCTCTTATTGTGAAATATGAGGCTCTCAGTGACTTCATGGGGCCGCTCTGCCCTTTTATAAGTAATTTGACTTTTTATTGTCATTTTCCTTGAGCTAATGGCTCCATAATATTGATTTACACAGTCATTTGCCTTTTGTGGACGACTCAACCAATTACAGCTGAATGGTTGAATAATCGTAACATTAACTTCCTCATGTGGCCGCTGCAGGATTCAGGCTCAGCTCACAGGGACGTTTATCACAGGATGCTGCTCACACACAGATATTTAGTTCATGCTCGCTGTGAATGAGCAGCTTGTTATTCAAGGACGCGCGGTGGTTACCTGACAGGCTGGCTTTCAAAAGAACACATAAGTGATTCCACCGCCACAGAAATGTTTTGTGAAACCACTTCACCTGGAGGACGACACCGTTTGGCTTCATGTCAAGCTTGAAAAAAAAAGAAGAAGCTTTCTTTCAGAAGTCGTGCCGCTTCAAATCGAGTTCAAATAAAGTGGAGGCACAAGTAACATTTTCAATTTCAATTTCCCAGCTGAGAGAATAAAAATGGTTTAAGAACCATCACCACAAATATTTGTAATTTTATAAGAAATCAAGAAATTACGAAGGATCAGCTATAATTCAAATCTATGAAAGGTTGGAGATTTGCGTTCAGGTTTCCTTTAATTCATGTGAAAATTACAAATCAGCAGCAAACTGTTGTGAAATCGACTGATATTAAGTTTTCCAGGAGACTTCTGGGGCCTCAAACCAAAGTGAATTCATTCTTTCTACGGAGCTGCTTCACATTTTAATGCAGTTTCTTATCTTATATCGTAAACTCTGAGGTTCTGATAGAATTTAAATCCCGTCCACATCAACATCTGCCGTGTACCTCGGCTGCTGAGTTGTGAGAAACCCCGGTGACTGGCTTACAGAGGCTGCTCGGTCAGAACAGCATCTCCGCTCAGATTAGATTGGATGAAACTTTATTGATCCCCGAAGAATAACAGTGTGGTCGTGGGAGCTGCGGTAATAGGATTCAGGAGCACAACGGTAAAAAAGTACTCAAACAGAATATAAAATAATCAATAAAGAGGAGAGTCATTGCAGCGCGGCCCGGTGCCAAGAGCTACAGTGCAGAGACATAATGGAGAATACAGCAGCTGCTTCAAGTCCAATACCAGAGTTTCCACTGCTTTTCAATTGGGTTTTTTTTTCTCCACACAAGCTAAAAGTATTGACGCACATCAGCAGAATCAAATCACCGACCTCAGCGATTAGCTCAGACTTATCTCACGAGGAGACACGAGGAATAACAACAAAGACAACAGTTAGGTTAGGATCTCAGAAACCTGCAGGAGCATTCAAACGTAGCAGCTTCCTCACGACGTCCATTAGCAGCCGGGATCGAGGCTCAGCCGACTCTGTGTAGATCCGTCTGTCGGCTAAACGACTGAGATGTAGAGCAGAGCCTCTCGGGCCCAGCGGCTGTGTTAACACCCTGTCGGCGTGCCAGGACCCCCGCTGCCACCATGTTCCCTCTGATGCTGAGGAGACGGCCTCCATCAAGAGATCGTCACTGAGCAGATCCACTGAGTTTAAAACAAAGGGTTTGACGGAGGTCGGACGAGAGGTCGGCCTCCTGAGACCTGAGAGCTCCTGTGCAGCATGTTTCCATTCTTCACTCAGAGGCTGAGCTCGACTGTAGGTGTGTGCACGTGTGAGAGGAAGAATGAAATAACAATGAGCATCTACTGCCGATGTGCACGTATGTAAAATATGCATGGAAAGAGTTTTCAGTCATGATAACATGGATTTATATCACGCGAGCATTATTATGAACTTTGGCAGTTGCAAATGCATACAGCAGTGAACACACACACACACACACACACACACACACACACACACACACACAAACACACACAGCTCCTTGGGTTTCTTCAGATTAGAATTTGAGCGTCCTCTTCCGAAAAGGGAAAAATAGTCAGGTGAGAAACTGTGCTACGACCGACTTGTAAATGAGGGGAACAACAATGGGTTTAGCAGCCCAACCTCCCCCTGTTTCCCCCTCACACACACACATACGCACACACACACACACACACACACACACACACACACACACACACATTCAGTGTTAATTTTTAATCCTATTTGCAGGATGCAGATGACCAGGAGGAGAGGCAGCAGAGACGACGGCACAGGGAGGGAGGAGCGAGGGGGGGATTTATAGTGAGGGAGATGGGAAATGATGAGACAGGGCATGTTGGGACACACACACACACACACACACACACACACACACACACACACACACACACACACTCTGAGCAGAGGTGAGAAGATGGGTGAGAAGAAGAAAAGACAATGCGGCAGGCGAGGAGATGAGAGTGCTGAGACTGTGAGAGGCAGAAAGACGACTGCAGCTGCTTCAGGAACGTTTCACTGATTGTTCCACATTCCTCACATCTGTGGGATTTGTTTTGCTTCACATCTGCAGTTTGTTAAATTCTCTATCTAACACCAACAATCCTCTTCGAGAAGAAAGCCATGAAGGTTCAGGTGTAAATGAAGCCACGACTCAGCTGCCTCGGTTAACCCTGGATCTTCTTCTGCAGCTATGAGCCTGTTCATATTCCCCAATGTGAGAGACAGTGAAAACAAATGCTTAATTTTAAATAAAGTTCTTCCTTGACACCACATCCTTCCACCAAGTTACATGGAAACCCTTCAAGTAGTTTCTGTGTTATCCTGCTGAGAGGGAGAAACAGAGGAATCTGGCGCTGCGTGAGTGGCAGCCTGTTACAGCAGCTCTCACTTTTCGTACCTCTTTTTAGTGTTTAAATAGTGTTTTTAGTGTATTTTTGTTGTTGTTTTTTTACCACATTGACACTTTAAGCAAGTGCGCAGCTATGGATGTTCACATTTTAACATTCGTAGTTTGCTCCTTGCTGTTTTCGGCACTTTTTGGTGTGGCTGTGGGAAACTCACTCAACCACGGCTCCCCATTCAACCACGGCTCCATTGTTTACACCCGTGATCAGCTGTTGGGCCTGCGCCACACACCCCTTCTCTGCGCGGAGCGGCCGGAGATCCTCGAGGAGTTACGGAGGAGGAGAAGAGGATGCAGAGCGGGAGTGAAACGCAGGGAGCGGAAAAGACGGTTTAAACCATGTTTACCGTCTGTCATCATGGGGAATGTAAGATCTCTCCCAAACAAGATGGAAGAGTTGACGGCGCTGACCCGACTGCAGAGGGAATACAGGGAATGCAGCCTCATGTGCTTCACAGAGACGTGGCTGACTGAACTTTCTCCGGACTCACACGTAAATCTGGACGGCTTCCAACTCGTACGAGCGGACCGAAAAGCAACGGAGTGCGGTAAGAAGAAAGGAGGGGGGATCGCTGTGTTGGTTAACAATAGATGGTGCCACCCGGGACACATCAGCGTGAAGGAGACACTCTGCACCAGAGATTTGGAGCTGTTAGCGGTCAGCATGCGGCCATACTATCTCCCGAGGGAGTTTTCACATGTTATTGTTGTGACTGTGTACATCCCCCCCTCGGCGGTCGCTGCTGTAGCTTCAGATCGTATCCACACAGTTATCTCGCATCTTCAAAGCCAGCACCCCCAAGCCCTCCTTCTCATCTCCGGTGACTTCAATCATGCCCCTCTGTCCTCTGCTCTTCCCACCTTCACCCAGTACGTGAACTGCCACACTAGAGATAATAAAACTTTGGACCTACTGTATGCAAACATCAAGGATGCATACACCTCATCCCCCCTCCCCCCGCTTGGTCGCTCGGATCACAACCTCGTTCACCTCGTCACGGACTACACCCCTGTGGTGAATAAACAACGACCTGTGAAGAGGCCTGTTAAGGAGTGGTCTGAGGAGACCAGTGCTAGGCTCAGAGACTGCTTCGAGACTACAGACTGGGAGGCACTCTGCAGCCCCCACGGCACTGACATTGACAGCATGACCCACTGCATCACGGATTATATTAACTTCTGCGAGGAGAACACTGTGCCCTCCAAGCTGGTACGGTGTTTTCCCAACAACAAACCCTGGGTGACCCCTGAGATAAAGGCCCTGCTGAACGAGAAGAAGAGGGTCTTCAGTTCGGGGGACAAAGAGGAGCTGCGCAGAGTCCAGAAGGAACTCCGGCTGATGATCAGGAAGGGGAAGGACAGCTACAGGAAGAAACTGGAGAAGCGGCTGGAGCAGAACAACGCCAGGGACGTCTGGAGAGGGCTGCAGACCATCGCAGGCTACGGAAAAGGTGTGGGAAGACAACAACCCAGCGGGGACAAAGACTGGGCAGATGAACTGAATCTGTTCTTCAATAGATTTGATTCCCCCCCCCCTGCCCCCTCTTCACACCTCTCCTGGCCAGCCCCCCCTCCCCCTCCCCTCCTCAGCCTGCCACCTTCGACACCTGACCCCCACCAGCCCACCCCCACCCCATCTCCAGATCATCATCCCCCCTTGAGACTCTCACCACTCCTCACCCCCACACCCCCACCCCAGTCATCCTCCACCCCCCTCTCTATAACAGATGATCAGGTGAGAAGCCAACTCAAGAAGATCAAGGCAAGGAAGGCCCCGGGCCCGGATGGTATCAGCCCAAGACTGCTCAAGGACTGTGCTGACCAGCTCTGTGGTGTGATCAGGCATTTGTTCAACCTAAGCCTGAGCCTGGAGAAAGTCCCAGCCCTGTGGAAGACCTCCTGTGTGGTCCCGGTGCCGAAGACGCCGCGCCCCAAGGAGCCTAACCACTTCAGGCCAGTTGCCTTGACTTCTCACCTGATGAAGACGATGGAGAGGATTATCCTGAGACACCTACGACTGCTGGTGGGCACACAGCTGGACCCCCTGCAGTTTGCTTACCAGCCTGGGATTGGGGTGGATGACTCAGTTACCTACCTGCTGCACAGATCCCTGCTACACCTGGAGGACAGCAGGAACACTGTGAGGGTCATGTTTTTTGACTTCTCAAGTGCATTCAACACCATCCAGCCTTCACTGCTCAAAGTGAAGATGGAGAACGTGGGAGTGGACCAACACCTGGCTGCATGGACAACGGACTATCTCACCAAGAGACCACAGTATGTGAGGCTCCATCACTGTGTGTCTGACGTGGTGCTCTGCAGCACAGGTGCCCCTCAGGGTACGGTGCTCTCCCCTTTCCTCTTCACCCTCTACACCTCCGACTTCACCCACAACACCACCCACTGCCACATCCAGAAGTTCTCCGATGACACAGCCATCGTTGGATGTGTTCCTGAGGGGAATGACCTGGAGTACAGGGCGGTCATCACAGACTTCGTCAGCTGGAGTGAGCTCAACCAGCTTCAGCTGAACACCAGCAAGACGAAGGAGATGATCGTGAACTTCCGGAAAAAAGCATCCAATTTAACACCAGTGAACATCCAGGGATTGGACATAGAGGTGGTGGAGAACTACAAATTCCTGGGTGTTCACCTCAACAACAAACTGGACTGGTCTGACAACACACATGCCCTCTATAAGAAGGGCCAGAGCCGCCTCCATCTGCTGAGGAGGCTGAGGTCCTTCGGAGTGTGCAGGGCTCTCCTCAGGACTTTTTATGACTCTGTGGTGGCCTCAGCCATCTTCTACGCTGTGGTCTGCTGGAGGGGGGGTAGCACGGACAGAGACAGGAGCAGGCTCAACAGACTGATAAGAAGAGCGAGCTCTGTCCTGGACTGTCCTCTGGACTCCATTGAGGAAGTGGGGGACAGAAGGATGTTAGCCAAGCTGGCGTCCATCATGGGCAACACCTCTCACCCCCTACACGACAATGTGGGGTCCCTGAGCAGCTCCTTCAGCAGCAGACTGTTACACCCACGGTGTAAGAAGGAGAGGTTCCGCAGGTCCTTCATCCCGGCTGCAGTCAGGCTCTACAACACCAGCACCACCTGATAATGTTGTAGTCCCTGTCTATTATCTCTATCTCCACTCAACCTCTCACCATAGCTGTATTTGTATTTTTATTTTTCTTACTTATTTATTTTGTATTTTTTACTCAGATCACTACCATGCACAATAATATTCAACACTTTACATCTATATTTATATCATGGTCACATTGCAATATTTATATTTTCCATTATGCTATCTTGTAGTATTATTTATATTATGGTCACTTACCTTTTAATTATTTTCTGTATCATGGTCACTACTGTTGCAATATTACTTATAATATTTTTGTTTTCATTACAATAACACTTACATCATTCCACTTTCTCCCCAGTACCTGCTTTTGCACAGTGTCTGTTTTGCTGGTTGTTTGTTTCGTTTTTTTCTTATTTGCTTTTCTCTTATTTGCTGTAACAAGTGAATTTCCCCATTGTGTGGATAAATAAAGAAATCTAATCTAATCTAATCTAAAACAAACGCTGAGGTAAAAATAATAATTTTCAGGACGTTAACTCATCTTAACTTTAAACAAAGATTAAAACTCCTTCCCCAGTCGTTGCTGTGTGTGATGAAGGAGCCGAGTGTATTATTGTAAAGATCTCATCTTCAGGGAGCGACAACACAGTGTGTTTACATCTGTTTCCCATGAGCCACTGGGACAAAAGACTGAGTGACAACCTGTCGAGCGGCTCTGCGCCTCACAGCCCGATTCCGTGTCTAGATGATGGGATGAATAAAGATTTACAACAAACTCCAGCCTCTCAGTGGTTATTACGCGGCGGCGTCACGTCTTTAAATCTCCTGAGCTGGCGTGAAGTCGGTGTAAGTCTCCTCAACGTCCCTGGAAGACAACAGAGGCCACAAAGAAGATGTCCCACTAGCTGTGAGCCGTCCCCCTCAGACCTGAAGACGGAGTTGGATTAAATGCTGGTTCCCGATCGCTGCAGGTTATCGATCGGTGGCGAATCCCTTTTTAAACGCCACAACATCATGTGAGACCTGGACACTGGGGCCACATCCTAATGAGCGTCATCCCTCACTTTGCTTTCTTAACCTTCATTATCTCAGGGAGTCGCTCGATGAGCTCAACGCAGCCGCCGCTCGCAACTAATTAACGTCACGTCGATACGGACATACACTGGGTTTAAGTGCCTTGCTCAAGGACACACAAACAATTACAATGTGAGGAAACTATCAAATGAGCCTATAAAGTGTTTAATAAGAATGTAGCTGTGGCCTCTTCTTAAAAACAGCTGAAGTGCAGCTCAAGACTTTAACACAAACTTCTAAAGAAAACTTCAGGTTTTGACGGATTGGGAAGTTTGCTCAAGGAAACAGGGAAACACGAATGAAACCTCTGACCTTCTTCTTCTTCTCTAAAGTCCTCATAAACCAACTGTCCTGATCTCACATGAGTTTTCCTGGAAGGACGAACCCGGCTCCGACAGCAGCATAAACAACATGCGGCACCTTGGACCAGGGTTAAACTCCTAACTTACTGTAAGGCTCTCAGGTAAAACAGGGAGGAAGTGTCTCTCTCTCCGTTCTCTCGCTCCACATCTGTATTTCAGACCCGTCCTCACTTTCTCACCCATAAATCCCCCCTTAGCTGCATCGTTTCACTTTAATTTTGAACCTGCCTAATTTTTCATGTGGGGGTCACCTCCTTCTTTCCCTGTCCTCTCCTGAATCCTTCTCTCTCTCCCTCTCTATCGTTCCCCTCCCTCCCTCTTTCTCTTTTAATCCTCTCTCACTGTAAATCTACAGACGTGTTTCATCTCTTCAGTTTTAGCTCGATTTCAGTTCCCAAACTAAAAGCAGAGGTTGTAAATACCAGATCTCAGAGGCTCCGACGTGATGAAATGATTTCATTCGTTTATTCTCCAGTAAAATAGTCTCCTTTCTCCACTTGTGTAAAGACGGACATTTTGCAGCGAAATGAGACACTTGAGATCGTTTTAGTTTGAAAAACACCTCAACTGACACAAACCACAAATATATGAAGGTAATTTCTCCTAAACAGGGTTGACGGTAATATTTGTGGTCGGCGGTGACACACAAAATCAATTAAGGCTAAAAGATGCGAAGGAAATTGTATTGAATTAAAAACCTTCTGCAGATTTATGGTTTCCTGACTCTATCATCCACCTTCTACCTTCGTGTGGACGTTGTGTCTCGTGGTTAATCTCCTTCAGCACATCTCACTCTCTCCGGCTTCTCTCTGACTGATGGTTCGTTAAAATCTGAGACGACCGCGTTTATTACTCCACGGTGTTGTTGGCATTTGAGAGGCGAGCAGAAGCATCAGTCACTCCTGGTAACGTGTTCGCAGAAAGTGACACACACACACACACACACACAAGCACACAGACACACACACATGCACACAGAGGGGAAGAAGCGACGCGTGTGCTGCCTCTGTCCTCCACACATCAGCCCATTACCTCCAGAAGTAATTGCTGTGATTTCGTAATGGCCCCCGCGCTCATTGTTTGTCAAATTATGGACGACTGCCGTCTCTCTCCTGTGGATTAAGAACAAAATAAATTGCTTTGCTCGAACAATGAGACGCTCGTGGTCCCGCGGCCGGTTTGTCCCGGGTGGACATGTTGTGTTATTAGGTTTAAACATGTCGAGCTGGAGCCGGTCGAGGTCAGGGCTCTCACGGGGATCGAATGGGAGAACGTGGTGACTGTTCCCACGGTTATTATTGTTATTGTGACGGAGAGTTTCTGCTGCACCAGGCTGTTTGTTTGAATACATGACCACTGGGCTGGAAACAGGTGGAGCTCTGCTTCTACTGTGTATTCAAGACGAGCCTCCTCCTCTGTGATGAAGGACAGAACCTATTAAATCTGCAGCGAGGAGATTAGGGTTCGATTTCCATCTTTTTGTGTGTTTATCAGCAGGACGACTCGGCCGAGCCCATTTCCACGCATGACCCGAGGAGGAAGTGGACACTGACATATTCAGGAGCCCGTGGACAAACACAGATAAAAAAACATACAAACTCACACGTGTTGAAAAACAGCCACAGATGCTCACATGTTTTAATCACGCAGACATGCACACACGTGGACGTGGTCTCTTCCAGGTCACGTGACTCACAAACCTCCATCGAGGTGTGTGTTAGTTCAAAGGATAACACAAAAACTACCAGAGGGATTTCCTCAACACTTGGCGGGAGGGTACAGTCTAACCCTAACCCATTTTGGTTTGGATCCAGGAATTTCTTTCCATCTTCCTTGAACATTGTGCAATAGGACGTTTCTTTTTATATTTGTATTGATTTCTCAAAGAATAATTTGTGGATACTGATAAAAAAGAAGAAGACTGATATCTAGTGAATTATTATTGTGGTTTCATGAGACTGTCGGCTGAGGTTTGCACTCTGTTGACTCTAGTCTTCATTATTGATAGATTGAAGATTGATTGATTATTTGTTCTATAAAATGTTGTAGAAATTGTCACCACAGGTCAAACTTAGTCGTCTAACTCTTTTTGGCTTTGACACACACACACACACACCCACACACCAGATGACTAAGCTTCAAAGGTCATAGACTGCACATCACATGTCTAGACAGCATTCTCCAGACAATTTGACATTACACCCCTTCATTACAGGTGTGTGCCTGTGTGTGTGTGTGTTTGTGTGTTTGTGTGTGTGTGTGTGTGTGTGTGACAGTGATGGATCTGATAGAAGAATTCCTCCTTGAACTCTCAGCTCATCTGCGTCTGTTCTCACTTCACATTAACTCGTTCAGTTGGCTCAGCGGAAGGCACCGCTCGGCCTGGGGTGCAGGTTCAATTCCCACTGTTACCGCCCACAGTGTCAGTTTCAATAAACTAGTACAAGTCAATTAAAATGAAGTGATTGCTCGTGAAGAGACAAATCCGACCGTCTGCTGTTTCTCTGCCATCTACAAACATATAGGAAGCCGTGGCTGATCCCATCTGACAGTTTGAATCTGACGCCGCTGTATGACGGGTTAGAAATGTCAGTAGTCGGGTCACAGACATGAGAACAACAACTGTGCTTATTCACCACTGACACATAATTGAACTCAACAGCAACAGGAACCAGATGTTGAAACGCAACCTGACGAGTTTCAGACAATGAGTGCATGTGTACACGTGCACTAAACTGCAGGTTCCTGTGATGATTTATTAAAAGATTTTGATTAAGTCCATTTGCAGTAATGAAAACCTCTGAGGTATCTACTGAACCATAAAATCCATCCATAAAAAATGTGACTAATCAATATTAGATAAAACACAGGGCATTGGGTTGTGTGTGTGTGTGTGTGTGTGGGGCATTAGATCATCAGTTCCTTTCACAGGAAGTCGTGTGACACTTGAGGTCCTGGATGTCGGACGCGGTTTTATACAAGTTGTTTTTCAATGAGCAGGCGATAAAAAGGAACAGCGGGATTTGATGCAGAGAAGAGTGATCAGTCAAACAAGAAGACAACATACAACATGTGACAAAATGTACAACAACTGCTATTAAAATGAACATTTCTAAAAACATAAATCCTCAGAGTGAGATAATCATAGCTAATAGCTCCTCCCATATCGCTGCCCTCTAGTGTGTGTGTGTGTGTGTGCGCAGAGAGTGCAGTAGTGCTGCCTCAAACTACAGAATACATCAATCATTTGTCAAGTTTGCGATAAATATGTGTGTGAGTTTGTGTGCCTGTGCGTGCGTATGGAAATCTATCGTGGTATCAGCTGCAATCATTCGCTTTTCAATTGCCTCCTAACAGGGTCATTGTGACTCTTATCATCATAGATAGGTAGAGGAAGAAGAAAGGAGGAAGAGCGGAGAGGAAATGAGGGGAAGAAAGAAAATGAGAGGCAATGAGAGCAAGAGGAGAGGAAACAAGAAGAAAGTAGAGGAGAGGAGAGATGAGAATAGGAGAGGAAACAAGGAGGAAATGATAGAAGCATTGGAAGAAATGAGAGAGAGGAAAAAGGAAGGAGGGGAGATGTGACAAGGACACAGGGAGAGATGAAGAATGAGGGATGTATGAAAGTGGTCAAAAGAGGTGAGAAAGTAGGGAGGCAAGGGATGAGAAAAGAAGGAGGAAGAGGAGGGGGAAAAGGTAGAGAACGAAAAGAGAAGGGTGGGAGGAGGGAGGAGGAGGAGGGAGGAGGAAGGAGGGAGGAATCAGACGTCACTATGATGAAACACAAGCAGAGGGAGACGAGAGGAAAGAAACGGAGGTTGTGCGTGAACGCCGAGACTCGACGTCACGGCTGGAGCGTCAAGGAGAGAAAGGAGGAGCAGGGGAGGGGAGGGGTGGAGGGAAAATACAAAAAAGAGAAGGATGGAGAAGGAAGAAGATGGAGGAGAAGACAGAGTCCACAGTGGGATAAACACACGGCCTGTGTTTCACTCAGCTGCACAAGACAATCACATCTATCTGTGTGGAAGATAATAAAAAAAGAGTGGAGGAGGAAGAAAGAGGGAGAGAGGAAGGGGGGAGGGATGGAGAGAGAGAGATGACAGAGGAGAGAGAGAGAGAGAGGTTTTTTTTGTTAAATCTCGCCCACACGGGTCAGAGCCGAGCAACAAAAGAGATAAAAAAAACACGTTCTCTGTCAGGAGCCGAAAAACCTGCTCCTGGTTCCACATGAACGAGTTCCCTTTTCACCCAGTGAGCACTTTATTAGGAACCCCGGCTTATTCATGCAGTTTAATCAGCCAATCGTGTGGCAGCGCTGCAGTACCACCCGTCACCATGACGTCTCTCATTGGTTTGATTTTCGTAAGTATTTTGTTGCCTAAACTGAGCAAACTAGTTTTGTAGCGTAATTTCAAACAACTACTACTAATTGTTGTGCTTAAACCTAATGAAAACTTTACCAGTTGGTTTAACTCACTTGACTTTAAGCCTCAGAGCCAGAAAGTGACGTGTTTAAACACAACCTGACGTCCGGAGCTTATTAAAAAGTTTGCAGTGTCCTGTGCTTCATGAGGAAAATGTGTATTTAACTTATTTTCCAGACATTGACAAGAAAATCGCATGAGAACAAACCAGATGTTTCGTATGTGGAGGAAGATCTAAACCTGTTAGAATAGGTGAGTGTAAGTATACACACATATAACACACAAACACACACACACACACAGGGCTCCAGGTGCTCTTCATACTCATGTCAACACTTAAGATGAACCGAGAGGCTGCGGCCATCTGCTGATAATGTTCACCAGAGCAGCGACGCAGAGTTACAGTACGACAACAGGCAGATGTACAGACACACACTGGTTCTGACGGAGCTGACCTTTCTCATCCTGACACACAAACCCATGAGAGACTTTCACTTTCTAACCTGTTCCCTGAGCTCGGATATGATCCAATCCTTTAAACAAACACTTCTTATTCCCACTTTCATCACTTTTGTCCTTTCTTTCTAAACCTTTCCCTCTCTTCTCCTGCTCCAGCTCTTGTTGACTGTTCGAGAAATGTTGCATCGCTGTTTTTCTTATCTTTGTGTGTTTTAGTTGGACACACACACACACACACCTACACCGTGAGCCATGCCAGATTGGCAGCGGCTGCACATTTCAGATGCATCCATCTCTCTGCAGCTGCTGCGGTAACAGTTGGACGGATCACTGAGGTGTGATCTGTTACACAATCCGCTTCATCAGGACAAACACCACACAGATGAAAAACAGGAGGATGTGATCTCGTGGGAGATGTTCAGTGTCAAAGATAATATCGATGAGCGCTGGATATCGGTCCTCGCAGCAGAAACGTTGCCAGGATTTGTTGTCCGCTCTCTTCTTCATCTTTGTTTTGATATTTTTGCACAAAAATGGTGGGAACAAAATCTGCCAACAATCTTCAAACAGGGGCGTTGCAATATGGTGGGCAGACCAGGTTATGACTGGGGCCCCGAGCTGAGAGGGCCACCACACACCACCTTAAATCCCTTGGTCGACTATAATGAGGCTCCATGTCTGTAACTTTCTGCTGGAGGAGTCGAGTTCTCTGGGTTTGAACGTTTTTAAGGAAAATAGGTGAGGATGCTGTTGATGAAGCGAATGAGAGGAAGAGGTTGTGTTATGCAGAGATGACTTCTGAGGTAGAAGAACGAGTTTGGCTGCAGGGGCTTTAATGCAACATCCACCATCGGGTTGCTCCAGGATCTAGGTGTTCACCGACAAGCCCTACGCCAGACCACGATGGAGACATGATGGAGGAAAGTCCCTGAATGAGACTTTCTGGCTAATTCAAACCAGAAATTATTTACTTTCTGTCGACTGGAGAACCGATCAGATCGATCAAACCATTGTTTCAGCAAAAGGATTAATGTTTTTCTTGAGGTGAAAATGGTTTTGACCTAAAAACACGGAGCTGAGCTGTGATGATGATTCTCCCCGTGTGATAAACTGTGGGATGACAATAGATTCACTGTCTCACATTAACTGGATCTTTCTCAAAACTGCTGACCAGTCCATGTTTTCCACAGTGACTAGCGAAAATCTCAAGATGCATGATTACAAATACTGTTCATCTGCTCCTGGATGTGCGTGTCTGTGTGTGTGCATGTGTGTGCCTGTGCATGTTGCAGCAGAAACGTAATGTTTGTCCTGACATTTGGAGGCAGGCTGTGCTCTGCTTCAGGGGAAACACTTCAGGAGGGCTGCATGGTGAAGGGTTTAAACACTGTGGGCCTGCAAACACACACACACACGCACACACGCACACACATACATTCTGCAGCTCCATCCAACTCTGCTTTGGTTTCTTCCTCTCTCACGCACGCACAAATACACACACGCAAGACGCACGGACTCGCATAGGGGAGAGCCAACAGGGACCCACAAACTCTGCAGCTCTCCTAACACACACACACACACGCACACACGCACACGCACACGCACACACACACACGCACACACACACTATTAGTCTATAGAGTCAGGATACATGAACCACCCACCAGTCACCCAAAGCATCTCTCTCTCTCTCCGCATACACAACCCGCAGCGGGCTTCAACGCAACAGCAGCTTCATGTTCATACACACACACACACACACACACACACACATATTGAACCCGCACCGTGCGTCTCAGGTGTTCCAAATCAAACGGGATTCTGGGTAAGCAACGTACACACGGGACAGCTCGTGTGCGCGTGAGGAAGCGCAACAAACAGCTGATGAAGGTGGGATGGAGTCCGGACATGTGGGAGGGATGGAGCCGCTCTTACAGTAACAACACAACAACAACACAAAAAAACAACACAACAACAACAACACAACAATACTCATGCCCCAGTGAGGGGATGGAGCTTCACACAGGTCTCAGTGAGGATCAAAAAGTGGGAGTATAAAGTAAAACCGCTTGTGTTCATCATGGCGCATCTTCAATTGTTGTCAATATTATTATTGATATACCTGCAGGGTCGGTCACAGGTAACAGCAGACACACACACACACACTCACACTCACACACACAGACGCGTCAGTGATTAAGAGCAGGAGGAGAGTTAATTAATCAATTAACGGAGGCTCACAGGTGTTAATTCCTCCTGTTTAATGCGGGTTTAATGCGGGAAGCAGAAGAAGACAGTAGCTGTTTCTTACCTTTTCTTCTCGGAGACCTTCGCTCTCCGTGTGTGCGTTGAGAAATATAAAAGAAAGAATAGAAAAATATTCGTTCTTCTCCAGATTAACGGTTAGTCCCTTCTGCCCGAGGTCTCGCGCGCCTCACGTGCGGCGGGTTCTCTCTCTCTCTCTCTCTCTCTGCGTGAATCTGTCCGTCCGTCCGTCCGTCTCCTCCTTTCTCGCGGGATTTCCTCCTCCTCTTTCCTCCTGTCTTCTCCTCTTCTTCTTCCTCCTCCTCTTTCTCACACGCCCTTCTCTCCTCCGCGGGATCGGCTCGTGCTCCTCGCGCCGGCTGGACGCTGCTGCCAACGCCGCTTCTTCTCCGCGCGGCCCATCCCGCCGCTCCTGCCGCTCCCGCCGCTCCTGCCGCTGTTGCTCCTGCTGCTGTTGCTCCTGCGGGAGGTGATGAGGAGATGAGGAGATGAGGTGATGAGGAGATGTTTCCCTCAGCCTCAGTTCTAAAGCTACAGGTGATGAAAACAATAGATCTCACATAAAATGACTGAATAAATGAAAGCCGGCTGAAGGCGGAGAAAACTGCCGCATCCCCCGCATGCAGCTCGTTCTGGATCCAGGAGGAATCAAATCAAACGCTGCGGCTGCTTCACACGCACTTACACTCTCTGCTCCTCCACGTACACATGACGACTACAACCTTTTTACTAATTACCCCCCTGCCCCCTGACCATTCCTATCTTTCTGCAGCCATTGCACTACATCAATTTGTAGATTAAGATGCTTTTTAATATATATATTAACATCCAATGCAGCACAAGAATAAAACATGAAAGGAGATTTAAGAAGACAATAAAACACATCAATACAATAAAGAAGATTATAAGCACCACCATTAGACTTTCACGAAACAACAGCGCCCTCTGCAGCCCCACGAGAATCATGCTAACGACGATCTCCGCTAGCAGAGATCGGTTTACAGAACGGGAGAGAGAGAGAGAGCGACCTGATATTTTCTTGAGGGGCCGTAGAACATTCGTTTCTGTGGACGAGTTCCGGAGTTTCTTCTGCCACTCTTCAGTGGTTAAGAGCTGCATCACATTTAATATAGTTAATAATTTTAGGTGACATCGCTGTTGTTTTACTATCCAGAACCTAAAAGTACAGTTAATACAGGACACTGATATATTCCCAACACACTGACATCCTCATGTACTCATTCTGTGTTGTGCTAAACGCTATATAGGGAAAGAATGAATGTCTGTGCATATTTGTGTGTCTGCTAGCGTGTCTGTTTGCGAGTGTGTGTGTGTGCATGTGAACATGTATAATCCATCATAACGCAGACACCTGGTGCCACGGCCATTACTCCTGCTTTGGCCTGGACCGAGGTTTGTGTGTCTGTTTGTTCTGCAGAGTGTGTGGGAGTCAGTATCCATGGGACACCTGATTCAATTACTGCATCATCATGAGGAGATGAATGGAAAGACGGAGAGAGGGAGAGAAGGATGGAGGAGATAGGTATAAGGAGAGGGGGGGATAATAGAGGGATCAAAGAATGGAGGAATATGACGGATGAGGGGTTAAGAGATAGAGGAAGTGGAAAAGAGGGGAGCATTAACGTGGAGGAGAGGTGGAGTAGAGGAAAGGAAGGAAGAAAAGAGAGAGCAGAGGGTTGTGCAAGTATGTGACATTCTCCAGGACAGCAGCTTGTGTAAGTGAGGTGAAGTTCTGTGACGCAAGTGTGTGTGTGTGTGTGTGTCTGTGTGTGTGTGTGTTTGTGTGTGTGTGTGTGTGTGTGTGTGTGTGTTTGTGTGTGTGTGTGTGTGTGTGTGTGTGAGCTTAATCAGTGTCCACAAACGCACCTCATACATTTTTGAAAAGCAGCTTGTCTTCTTGGCTTCTGCTTATATGGTAGCATAGCTCAAAAGCTCATTGCTTGTGTGTGTGTGTGTGTGTGTGTGTGTGTGTGTGTGTGTGTGTGTGTGTGTGTGTGTGTGTGTGTCTGTGACGTCCGTCTCACCTATTAACTGTAAATAAAGATCTCAAAAATGGTTTCTGTCATTTAGGGTTGTTCTTATCACACTGATGTTTAAGTGTTCGTGTTTCTGATTATTTTCATTTACGTTAAGTTATTTGATGATATAAAAACAGGCTGAGACTCGTTATTGGTTGTATCAGCAGGATCTAGATACCCCGGCTCCGCTTCACGATCACTACGGCACAGACTCTGGCTCCAAGACGGCAGCGTCCATTTCCCAGATATTCTCTGCTACATACATGAATTAAAGGGAGGAAGCGGGGACGCAAATCACAATGGCAGAACACCCCTCGTATGCAGCACAGATCTGTGTCAGGGCTAGAAATCATTCCAGTGATTATGAAAATGGTCTGAGGCTGAACATCAGGTCAGCAAGCAAATGGGCTCTACCCCAAATATACAACTTACTCTGTATTTCACTTGTAATAAGTGCATATAGCAGGTTTAACACCAGCTCAAGTCTGCCCGATACAGGGTATCAGTGTACCCATAATCTCCTTACTGAGTGGCCTCTGGGGGGCGCTCAAATGGTCATAAGCTCGATATCTTCAGCAGAGGGCAGAGGTTGAAGGAAATGGCTCTCAACTCCGGGAGGTCTTTACATAACTCCATAAAGCTGGTCCCATGGGAATAGAAGACTTTGTGACTGGAGGATTAGAAAAACAGATTTCTCTTCATTCTCCTTTCTTCTTCCCCTCTCGGAGCTTTTCTCTGTCCCCATGCTCGAGCTGCCATTTAGCCTCCGTCTTCGTCCGGGCCTCGCCGCGGGTTTGACGTGTGTAAAAACCCAAATTGCCGGATTACGCCAAAGTCACCTTGCCCTCGCACTTCAGCGTTCAGACGAGGGACGCACACGAACGCACATGCACGGTCTTACATCTAATCTAGAACCCCGCTCCCTGAGACACACTCTCGGCTCGTTCTCGAAAACATACACACACTTGCGGAGACCGGAGGAGGCTGAGTGAGTTCACCGTGACCCTGATGGTAGGAAGGAAGATTGCAAAGCTACGGAGAAAGTAATTCAGTGAAGCAATTGCACAGAAACCCTCCAATCGAGGAGGATGAGACAAACTCCTGCAGGACAACGGAACCACTTGGTGGAAAGGATTTGAAAAGATTGATATGATCTGATTTCTTTAATTAAGTGCTATGATTGGTGTGTTTGGGAAAAAGAGTGACAGACGACTTCGGTGTGGTCTTTAATAACCCTTTGTTTTAATTGAGTTAAGTGACAAGCAGGAGTGGAGTCATATTCATCAAGAGTATAAGTGAAATGAATGTGGACCCAGTCTGGAGCAATCCATTGTAGGAGGAGATGAAGAAAGAGATAGATGGATGAAGTCAGAGCTGTGTTACAGTGAATACTATCTACTCGGCTGCATTCTCTTCTATTCCAGCTTCCACCTCCACACATAAAGCATCCGCCGTCCTCCTTTCACCTGAGCTGGTAAACAGATTAGTGTCCCATCCCGAAAAACACTGCAGCCCCAATCCCATCAGCTCCGACTTCCTGTGCCCGCTCCGCCACACTTTCATCCCGCCTGTGCCCGGACTCCGCTCTGTGTCTGGGTGCCGGCGTTAGAACAGATGAGGTTTGGAGGAGCGGGGGGGATTGTTTTCATCGGATGAATGCGGTTTCCATTTTTTCATTTCCGCAGGGAGAGAGGACACACAGACCGGTGAAGTACGGAGAAATGGTGAAGAGATTGAGCGAGAGAGGGCACGTGTGAATGAATAGAAGGAAAAAGAGCAGATTACTCACAGAAAGACAAACATGTCGACACAATAAGAGAATAAAAGGCGGATTTTGTTCCTGCAAAAATACTTTTATGGTGCAGAAATAATGTGATTAACTGGGTTAATCAAGTGGCGGCTGAGAGGCGGAGCCTCAAAGAGACATTTATAGATTTGGCGGCCGCAGTAAAGAAAGTGTGAAAGGGAAACTAAAAACGTTCTGAATGCACTCTAAACTTGGAGTGTGAGGCAGTTAGCCATGCTGCCATCTCATGCACAACCAAGGTCAAGGACAACATCAGGAACAGAGAGAGAGGAGGAATGAAGTGATGAAGGGGCCTCACGACCGTCGATAGGAATATAAAGTATGTTATCGCCTGCGTCCAGTAGGTGGCGCTTTGCCGATGACTGGATATTGCCATGTGATGTCTTCAGGCCGAGACAATCTTTTCATTATTTTTCCTCAAAGATGATACACAGGTATCAGTAGTGGTGTCTGCTAAGAAAAACGGTATCAGAACATGTCAACTCTCAAGTGTGTACAATCCCTCAAGGATGTGAAGAACTTGGGAGGAAAATGGGAAATCAAATTCCTCGTTCCTTGTTTGTCGCTCTCTGTGTCACATGGTGTATGATGTCGATGACCTTTTCCTGTGTTTGGCCAGAGAGGGTCATCGTGATGTTACTAAGCATATGATTAAATCTGTTGTTGTGCTGCTACTTCAACAACAAGCTGACAACACAACACACTCACTGTGAGGCTGCATGCACGACACCAGGAGCCTGAAACTGAAGCAACCAACTGGAATTCACTTCAATATGTGACCGACTAGGCCTCTCTTCCTCAAACTGAGTCCTCATCACATGGCAGAAAAGTACAGGTGGTCAAAGACGCCCTCTGCTGGCCAAATGGTGTTAAGAGGGAAAAGGACCATGTGCATGTGGCAGCTGATTTCACACACGAACTGAAGCGACAATATCCTGCTGCCTCTTCACATCATAAACACAAACTCCAGAAAATGTCCAGACACTATTTTGTCTGACAAGAAACACAAAAGATGTTGAAATGGGACGACATCTCCAAACACCAGGCCAAGAAGTGCACAGGAAGGATGAGCAATCTCAGATTCTTTTACATAAACTTTGTAGTATTTCTTTCTAACAAACCAGTGTAATGAGAGCTCTTCAACAACAACAAGAACAACTCCTCATTTATTACCAGTTTGACAAGACTCAAATGACCTGTGACTAAAAGGTGTATATTCAAATCAAAGTGCGTCATGCAGTCATGGACGTCTGAGTGCGGTTGAGGGTTAACAACTTGTTAGTGCTGGATTCGGAATAGGTCGTAAACCCCGCCTCCTCCATGTTCGCACATGGCCCACGATAAATTAAAAGTAATTTAAGCTTTAGTTACGTTTTACTATACGTCGAAAGTTCACATGAAGTCATACCTGGGGTATTTGAATTCATGCCGAATTTAAGCTTTACCTTTGT